>ML778692.1:241975-280051 GCA_009831015.1 Picea engelmannii | reverse complement strand
AAAACACTTACGTTGTGTCTATCTTCCGACGCCCCATCATCTCACTCCCAAAAATTAAAAACGTGGTTGATATAGACACTTCGTCGATGAATAGTTTCTAGGTCATCTCACTCTCAACGATTAAAAACGTGGCCGATATAAAAACTTAGTCGATGAATAGTTTCTAGGTCTTCTGACTTTTGATGCCCCAAAACATGGTTGATATAGAAACTTCTTCAATGAATAGTTTCTAGGTCATTTGACTACTGATGAATGAAATGTCAATGAATAGTTTCTAGTTCATCTAACTTTCGATAACTTAAACGTCATAATTCGATGACAATTTTCGCCACTGTAGAATTGGGCCTTCGACGAAACGTATCCCTCATAGACGTCAAAAGTGAGATGACTTCAATTCTATCGAAAGTGAGATGGTACCAAAATCGATGTTTGGAGCGGCCAAGTTTTGTCGGTATCCAGACAACGTTACATCGACATTATGTTGAAAGTCTCATTGGAAAATGACCGAATTTTACTAGTGTTCATGTACAAAGAATCATATCTTTTGGCCATCTATAAAGATATAAAAATTGTGAAGAATGTTGTAGGTAAGTACAACCAGCAAAGTGATATCTTGGAAGATTGTTTCTGTTTTAAAAAAATTGAGACCCACTTGAGACCCATCACCTATATTTCTATATAAATTCAATAAATTTCTTTGACGTGAGGGTTTGCATTCTCTATCCTTGAAGTGAACTTTATTCTTTTATATACAAGAAATATTAATGACTTTGGGATTATATAAGAGTATGCAAACAAAAATCCTACTCTTATAAAAAACACCACTAACTAGAATTATTGACTAGAATCTATGTTAATTATCTGCATTATGGCACTTGTGTTGGAATGTGCAACTCCTACTTGTCGTAATAATGTCTAAGAAGATTATGTTTGATAATGTGTTTTATTATTGAGAGTTAGAGTCAATTGCTATGTGAGTTCTTTGAGTATATTTTTTAGGAGGTTGTTAGTTAGTTGGATTTGATATATTTGGTTCAACTAAGAGTCCTAGCTTGATGTGTACTTGAGATATTCTCTCAACCTCTCCTTCTATATTAGGAATAAGTTATATTTGAAAAAAACTTGTGAACTCTATATAATGGTGTGAACTCTATATAATGGAGTCATAACCTATTATAAATACTAAGTTATTCAATAGAGTTTTATGTGTGTGTAAGCATATCTACTCTCTCATATTTTATTATGGTATAATGGATGAGATGTTGTGTATGAGTCACCTGAGTAGTTCTTGTGATGTATGATTTGAGGTTGATGTTGCATTTGTGGATTTCATTCCTATGGAAGAGAAGGATATGGAAGATGGGATGAACCAAATATACAATCCCGATTCATGACTAATAGCTTGCAAACTATCTAATGGATCAAAGGCATTTTCTAGTGACTGAATGACAAATTTTAAGAATTTGTAGATAGAAATGCAAAACCGGGAACATCAATCTATCAAAAGGAAAATTTTACTACATTAAATTAGGGCATACAAATCTTCTAATATTCTTATCTTGTGTGAATTAATGTCTAAGGTAAATAATTCCATTTGTGACTACTATGATGGAAGTGATGAGTTTGATGACAAAATGAATTGGTCAAGCTCATGTTCAAAATTTCTACGGTTGAGGGAAACATAAAAATATAAAAGGTCTCTTCAAAGGTCCATAGTTAGATCCTAGAAATATCTCTAATCAAGGATTTATGGGCATTGAATATTACAACATGGAAAGTGGATTTTTCACATATCCAGTTCCCCGAGGCTTCACCAATTTAGCAATAGACAACATATTCCTACTAATTGAAAGAGGAGATTGGTTGAATAACAATGTTTTATTTGTTGAGTATGTTAGGGTCATAAAAATCATTGTGATTTTGTTAAGCCCTAGATAGTGGATTATTACATTTAGAGCGTGTTACAAGGAAAATCGCTCTATGGCATGGGCTAGACCACAATATAAGAAAAGACTGCAGAAATCAACTCTAATCCCAAGTATGTTGTATAAATGAAAATGATAACGAGACAAGATAAAGATCCTACCTCGTCCGAACGTTCGATGAAGACTGTTGTTGAGCACACAAATCAAAGCTTTATACCTGCAACTTGTCCTCAACAACTAAGATATGCAACAATATGGTGATAATATATAATGTTAGCATATAAAATAGCATAATCCATTAACATACATGAAAAATATGCCCATGGAATAATAATTCAAATATTTTCCAGATATCAATTGGACGAGAAAAGAGTATTTCTATTAAAATAATCAACAAAAGTATACAAGTGACAAAATTCTGTGTCGACATGTCTCAGAACCAAGAAACTAAGTCCCTTCCAGCTAGGCCTCCACCACTTCAATTCTCCACCAAAGGAAAGCTCATATATGGGAGACAATGAGGTTATCCATCAAAGAGGGAAGAGATTGGGGGTTGAACAATGTGTTAAGAATTTAAAGGACAAAGGGATGTAGACTCAATGTGAAGTGAAAATTTCTCCAGAGTATCTTTTCTCTCAAAATTTTAATTCTCTCCTCTTCCATGGCTTGAATATGGATCAATTTATAGCCTTCAAATGGAACCGAAGGGCAGATTTGAAACGTTTCCAGTATATGGTAGGTCAAGAATCACAGATCTCGTTATGTGACATGGAAACCCGACACAATTTTTAATTTTGAGCACCAAAATCGATGTTTGCGGGCTGTAGTGGTGCAACTTGCATACACACATGTTGTCTAACTGGTAGGGTTCATATATGTGGAAAAATATGATTTTTTGGCTTTGGGAAGTACAAAAGGGGACTTCAAGTGCGCATAGGGAAATGTAAAGGCCATCCAAGAAAGCTGCATGGGGTGAGGGAAAATTGGCTATAACAGATGCCCCCTAATGTGTGAGGTTAGAGGAGATTCTGTGATGGCTGAAATACATAATAATTCACAGAAGTGGAGTAATAGAGACTCAGCTAGAAGAACTAGTTGCTCATGATAATATTACAATTCATGATGACTTTGTATACATGGATGCCAATTTGAATTACACTGTAGATCCATGTGGAAATATACCAAACAGTTGTTCATGGACATAAATAGGAAATACAAAGTAGACACATGCCATAGGCTGTCATAGTCACGAACAAAGCCTAGTGGAAACCAATCTCAAAATCAATATGAAGATATCTGTATACAATGGAGTACAATCTGATCTCACGTGATCACTAAAGTCATATAGGTACTCATCCAATGAACGATATAAACAACTTAGGAAAGATGATACTATAAACTGATGTCTTCATGTCTTCTACATGATCAACCAAAGGTGCAAGTATACATCATGTGAATAGAGGAGTTGAGGTCGATCACAATGAGACTTCGATTGATTACCAGTCATTAAGGTATACTGTTAACAAACACGGGACAACCTACTGATAATGAAAGTAGGTATCAAGGCATCGAGTACATTCTTACAAGTGTGAATAAAGGTGTTGAGGTCGAACACTTGAATAATCCGTCGACCATGAGACATAGATGTATTCCCAACTGTCGATGGTGGAAGAACCTCCCACTAATGACTACAAGCCTCTAGGTACTCTAAGGACTCTAGGCCTTGTTTCAATAATAGATGAGCTGAACTCGATGGAAGGAGACTTGCTGAAAGGAAAGAATTAAGGAATCTCTCATTAGTCAGCACAAGGTAAAAATAAATAGGTTGATGATTTGGAGGAATTCAGACAAAGAGGATGTTCACAAACCAATGACCCTGTGCATCTTTCACATGCACCATATGCAAGTAGTGCACGAAAAGACCCTCTAAATAGCATCCTATAAGGAAAATTGTTGAAAAAGGCGAGGAAACCACCAATGAGGCTAATGAAATCCTAGATCCTGTATGAATCCCAATGTGTGAATATATTTATTGACGTCGAATACAAGGGAAAATCCCCAGTCAACAACCAATAAGGAGATGCCAATTGTTGGGTTCAAGGTTACCTACCCATAATGAAAGTAGGACTAGGGTGCATGGAAGGACTACAAATTCATGTGACTCTGAGACACACTAAAGGTATTGTCGACATGCAAAGTCAAGAGTTCTAAGGAATGGCCGACATAGGCTTATAGACTTCCTTTGAACAAGAGCATGAGACATATGGAGGACTCTGGAAACATAGACTTCATGATGAAACTTTGTGATGTAGGAGGCACCAATCAAACTCTCCATAGGGACTGGAAGAATAACTAGTCAGAGGAGTAAAATCTAAGTAATGAGGTCATCTTCCTAAGGTCATGATAAACCCAAACTTTGGATGAAAAGTGGACTCAAAAGTTTGTGTTATGTTCAAAGGCGACACGACTGTTGCCAACATAAGAAAATATTCCTTTCCCGCCCATATTTTTTTGTTTTTTCATAGGAAAATGAATGTTATGATATAGAGGAGGAAATGAGTGTCGTGAGTCAAAAACTAGCTCCAAACAATGGAACATACCTATGCTCAATGCAAGGAAGTGCATGCAAGGCATGGACACTCAGGGGAATGTTTCCTCTTAGGGTACAGGGTGTCAAGCTGCAAAGGATATAAACAAGTCTCTACTTGGCTGGTGATGCAAATTGCTGAGGTAATAGGCTTATAATGAGAAAGCGAGAACTGACAATAGGCTCAATACTGCAAGCAGGAGGATTAAACACAATTACAACTCAACTCCAAAGAATATCATTTTTCATAAATTTAGTACCCTTGGCCTGAAAAAGTATAAAACAATACCTAGGAGAACTCTTCTAGTCAATGTTGACTAGAGTATTCATTTTTTGTAATTAGTCCACTTGGTTTGAAAAAGGGTTAAAATTACACCAAATAGATGTCCTTTCAAAGCCATTTAACGAGTGTGGAAGAGATAAGTTCACTCAACAATATTTTCACTTTTTTAGAAAGTTGGAAGAGAGATTAACTAAGACTCCAGGATGTTGTTCTAAGTAGAATATCATGGGGGAGGCCAGGGCTCCCATGCAAGACTTTCGTCGAAATTCAACAACTTATAGGTAGCTGACACAAGCTTGGGAGAACCCAAAAATTTCCAAGTCGAGGAGGATAAAATAGTTGCAGAGGATCCTTGCATAGAAGGAAGTCGAGGCTCTACAAGATCATCCCAATCAAAGGAAACCATCGCAGGACTTGGAGGGAGCGTACTCAAAGAAAGTGGAATGCTCCCTCATGCAGAAGGTACAAAACTAGAAATTCTAAGGACATCGTCGAAAGACTCATCACCCCCCAAAAGAAGAGGGGGATTGACCGAAGATTCCATAAAAAATGTTACTTCCTCATAGTTGTCACTCTCCAAGAGAAGAGTGGGATCGATGAAGATTTCATCGACACAACTACTTCTTCAACTTTTGGTTGAAAAGGAAGCGAGAAAACATGGTCAAGAGATGCATCACCCCCCAAAACAAGAGTGGTGTCGACCGAATATTGCATCGGTACGATTGTTGTATCAATCAAAGAAGGTTGGGAAACCAAAGATGACTTAGAACCCGAAGGGCCACCAGATAAGGACCGTGCTTCTCATGCCACCATAGTAGCAGGGAAAAAATGAGTAAGGTGATCTCCTTTGCAAAGCCTACAAAGGAACTTGGGCTTACATCCTATATGTCAAGTCTTCTCAATCGTATGAATTCCCCCAACATGACTTGCAGCGGCTGGTGACATGCTCCTAGCATGAATTGTAGAGGCTAGTAAATTTGTTTCAACATGACTTGCAGAGGTTGTTGACGAACCTCCAACATGAATAACAGAGGTCGGTAATGAATCCCCAACATGACTAGCAGAGGTTGGTGATGTATGTGTAGTGTGACTAGCAGTGACTAGAGTTGTTCCCTCAGCATGACTTGCAACGACTGGTTGTTGGTATTCAACATGACTTTCATAGGTTGTTGACCTATCTCCAACATGAATAACAGAGGTTGGTGATATAATTCTAGTATGACTCGCAATGACTAGGCTTGTGTTTTCAGTATGACTTGCAGTAGTTGGTTGCGGCATCTGAGATCAAGGTTCTAGGAAAGACTGATTTTGAGAGATTGTGGGCTAGGAAGGATTCTGGTATACAACATGTCCATGTCCGACAGGATGGTATCCTCCTCCAAACTAATTCATAAAATTTTGTAAGGGCATCATCATCGAGGAAGTCTCTTGTGAGGAGAAAGTGACATGACAAGGGTTACTTGGGTGAGGATATATGTTTCCTCCATACGAAGGAACTCCATGAAGGGGGTTTCCCATACTATAAAACTGACTCCCCCTGGATGAAACACCAGAGGACATGTTGGCCCTTGACCAAATTTTGAGGATTCTTGGTGATGTTTGACCTATTTTTGGGACTTTGACAGGTTGTCGAAGGAGGAGTGCAAGATGAAGTGGATATTGCGAGATCTCGACCCCTTTTTAGGGATTTTTGGGTTTTGGTATCATGTAACGGGTATGGGAATGTCGACCCATGGGTTTACCCATGCTTAGGCCCACTTTTGTAATATATATATAGAATCTAGGCGATGTATAAAGTAGTAGTGATCGATCTATGTGATCAAACTATTGTAAGTGCTCTATGTAATACTTTCAAGGATGATTGGAAGAGACTATAAGATATCGAGAGTAGGCTTTGTGCTATAAGAGATCTCCTGTCTTTTGCGTAGTGGGATTTTGATGCTATGTGCCTGTAAGAAGCTTGAACTAATATAATAAAGAAGATAAGAGTTGGTGGACGTAGCCCCAGGGTGGGGGTAAACCACGTAGATGTTGTGTTGCTATGCTTTGTGTGATATATTGATGTGTTTATGTGTTTATTTTATTAGTGCTTTAATATAAATGAATGATAGGTAGATATGTTGGTGCTTTGTGATTAATGATGTGGATGGATGTTAGATCTGACTAATGTAGGTATGTTTAGTGCTTAACACCTTAGATCTAAATGAATATTGTGATGTTCTACAGTTTAGGGTTTAACTGCGTTGTAACTAAGAACTAGATATTGATGAATGTTAACTGCTAAGTGCTCTGTTAAGTGTTAGAATCACAGATCTGTGTCCCAGCTAAGGTTGCAGACATCTGAGTCCTATAACCACCCTTGCCTCTACCTCGAGTGAGACTTCATATGCTTCGTAAGTGTTGTTGAAAGGGGCGGTAGTTAGGGTTTTGTTGGTGCATTGTTGTAGCGTTGAACCCTGGGTCTACCCCTATGCCAACAAATGGTTCCATTGTTGGGACATGAAATCGTGAATGATGGGAACTAAGGAAGAAGAAGTTTTGTGCAAATATCCAACCTGAAACAGTGAAAGCTCCATGCGTAGGTCTGTTTCCCTAGTGCATAACATTCTACTTGATCTGTGAAGCTCTGTGCCAAGAAGAAGGGTCAGATCTAAAGAAAAAAAAAAGGTAAGATCTAGGAGCTTTGTGCCCTGATAAAGGTGAGAGTGAGACTAAAGAGGTAAGATATGTAAGCTTTGTGCTCTATAGAAGTAAGATAAGTGGAAATTTTTGTTTCTAGAGTATGGATCTAGGTATGGTTAATAGATTATGTTCTAGATTGAAAACTAGGGCACTGATAGATGAAAGAAGATTTGATATAAGTAGATCTGATAAGAATAGTGAAAGATATGTTATACCTATGCATAGAGATAATGTTTGGACTAACAAATGGATGCAGGACCCTAGAAAGAATTTGTTGCAGGTTAGATACTATGATCCTAGCGCGCAATGCAGGAAAGGTCAGGGATCATTTAAAAGAAAGAGAGGATTAACCCTTTGTTACAGTTGTAGAAAACTGGGACATATGGCTAAGGAATGCCCTGGAAGAAGACCTATTTGTCTCTGTTGCAATGCTATGGGCCATGAAGTATTAGATTTCCCTAGAATGATTTCTAAGGTTGAAAGGATGAATATGAGACAAGAAGACCATGAGAAAGGTCAAGAAGATGAATCCAAGACAGAACCCCAAAAAGAATCAGAGAAAGTATTGCTACATATGAAATAAACCCTGAATGGCCACCGACATGTTATCTTATCAGAGATATTCAATGAAAAAGAATGCATAGAAGCAAAAATAGGAGACTTCAACATTGATTGTGTTCTAGATGAGGAAACACAAGTGAATATTATGACATAAAGAACTTGGGAAACTTTAGGAAAGCCTGTTATGATTCCTTCATTGGGAGGAATAGGATTATTCAGAGGAAAGATGATAAACCTATGTGGAAATCTCACTCAGATATCTATGAATTCCAATGGAACTTAGACAGAGGAAGAATTTGAAGTTGTTAAATTTATTGAGAACATCGCTCCATTTGCTATATTACTAGGAAATCCTTGGATGGAAAGAGATCAGACCAGAAGGAAGGAAGAAGAAATCTTAGAACAGAAGAAGCAAGAGTTAAAATATTTCATGACTAGGAGGACCGCACACTTAATTGAAGAATAGGAGAATTGAGTGAAGCTATTTAAAACCAAAGACTTGGATGTCGAAGCTGGAAGAACACTAGAAGGCCCAAAAAATACTGAAGTACCTATTCCAGATACAGATGAAGTATTACCCCTCATTTATAGGAAAGAATCTCAACAGCGTGAAGTTACTCTCCCAAGAGGAGATAAGAATCAAAATGGAAAGAGGAATACTAAGACAAAACTCACTGGGAAAAGGGATAAAAAGATGAGTAAGAAGAGAGATAAGATTGAAAAGTTACAGAAGGATCCAGAGGGAACTTCGCAGAAGGAAAATTTGCAAAATTGGAACTTCGTCGGGATATCAGAACAACGTCACATGGCACTTCACCATGGCGAAGCAATATAGCCATTGGGAATAGTATAACCATTAGACCGACGCCTCGAATGGGAAGAAAGGAATTAATGGTTAGAAAACTCACCACCAGACCGTTGGGACCATGCCATAACGGACAAAACTGAGTTAATAAAGGCTTCTTGCCAGTTGGAGAGATCCATTGCCAACTTATCTATTTAACCCATTGCGCCATGCACCGAGAACACTTTTTCCAAACGTGATTATTTGAGCTCATGGAATAGTTGATTTTTCACAGTGATCATCACGCTATTTCCATCCATCCTGTTGCATTGACAAGTTACTCTTCTAAAACCCGAATATCAACCAGGAGTGTGTATGTCCGAAGAACTTAGCGCAGTCGAAGAATTTGTGAAGGAGATAATCATCGACCTCATGACTAAAAGGGTAATTTCTATGTCTGTGGGTGTACAAGTGTCATTGACGAGAGGAGCTCAAGCCTCCCCATTGACTTCTCGCAGAGCCAGACCATCCCGACCATCAGTGGAAAAGAGAACCAAGCATAAAGATGATCTAGCCAATGTGAAGCTAATCTTGACCATATTGTCCGACTACATCCTGCCTCTAGCTGGCACAGTGAGTCGTGATAGTGTGCCAAGAGATTCCAAGTACACCATGGTTACTACGTACCTCTCGAAGGGGATACGCGTAGTTCGAGCGCAGAAGGACAAGATCACATCGTTGAAGTTTAGTGACTTCAACCTCGAATATCACAAGAACTATAATATGATTTCCCCATATAAATACCTAACCAGGATGAAGGGGAACAACTCAAAGATAATCCCCCAACCGTGGATGATGAACCTCACGCAATCCACCTTGTTAAATGTAATGAAAATCCCACACTTTGTAAGGAACCAGGAAGTCAACGCCTGTGTCAAGATGCTACTGTCGTGTTACCATGACGGCTACTTATGGCTAGACCATCATATTATAGTCGATCTGATGTTGATCCATAGGATCACAGGATCGAATATGCAAGGACCTAACCCGTAGAAGTTCTATCCAGGAAAATCCACATATCACGTGCTAGCACAGAAGATCAAGGATACATACGATAATGTCAAGAAGGGGACGTGAGGCTACAAGGCAGCCTCCATCCAGAATGGCATAGTGTGCCTAGCATGTCAGGTAATAGCTGGAAAGATGGTACAAAAGAACCAACCCACACAGGTCACGGGCTTTGTTGTTGACCTCACAGGGAAGTGTGTAGACAGTCTAGAGATGAACTGGGCGAAGTTCCTAGTGAATCAGCTTGAACTAAACTACCGTGAAACATAGGATCAGGGCTATGAGTTTCACTTTAGTTGGCTCCTGATCCTCATTGCGTTTGTTTCCTGGGAGAAGATGGAAGGTGCAACCTTCCCAGACATCGAACCATTTGAACTGCTTGCTGTGAAGTTCACCACACTTTGGTATTCAAGTGATATGAACAAACAGTGGTAGTTGAATTTTTTTTTTCATACTTACTACCTCTAGTTGAAGAGAGCCATAGAAGATGAGCCTCACATGACTCCGAACACCTTACAAAGATTCTAACCCCTGATTAATTTTAGCATAGATCGACATTTCATCTACATTACAGTGCGAGCCGATGAAAATAAGCAGCAGCTCCAGTCGTACTATAAACTTATGGAAGAGAACCTGGAGGAGATCACTAAGGACTGGTCCGTAAACCTCCTTATCCCCACTGACCCTACAAAGATGTCTGACCTTGAAATAGACAACTCGAAGGCCACTCACAAAGAACAGAACACACTCGAAACCAACAGAAGGAAGAAGACTGAAGAGGTCCAATATTTAAGCAATGCCTCAGGGAAGACTGCTTCATTATCACTTGATCGAGGGGGTGATGATGAAGAAGAAGATGAACAAAATAAAGGTGAAGTAACAACTCCCCTAGACTAGGTTGATCCCTTGAAGAAGAGGAAGGTTTCCCCCCTAAAATATTCTTCCCGGAAGAAATCGAGAGCCACCGTGACCAAGATGCAGACTGTACTCACCACCAATGATTTTGACTTCATCATAGCAGCTCTAAATGACACTTCACTGGAAATCGAGGAGAAAAAAGAAGCCAATAAGGAGGAAATGTATGATAGAATTGAGGTCAAACTCCAAGGGGTACAACAAGCCCTTTAGTCCAGTCGTGTAGTCTCTACTGCACCCCTGCCATTGGGAGAACCAGAGTTGGGAGACAGGCCCACCCAACTCCACCAACTAGCAGATGCAACTGAAGCTCACCTTCGACGATCACAAGAATAAACTGAACAAGCCACCTAAGACTTGAAGCAAGTACAAGGAGTACTCATAGAACAACGTAGAATTGCATAGCAAGAGAAGATTTCTCTCTAGGCAAAGTTTAACGAAGAGAAAGCACATATGCAACAAGGAAAAGTATAGTTTCTCATGCAGCAAATTCAAGTGAAAGAAGTAGTCAACAGAGCACTTTGCTCTGTGATAGGCTTAGAGCCATAGACAGAAGACTGGGTCACCCATCAAGTAGAGCAGCTCACAGAAGCTATCCAGCAACTACAACAAAGAATAATGGACTTAGAGCTCCGCACAGTTCCCGACACTCCACAGGATGTAAGGGATCAAACAAAAGCAACTACCTAGGGCACATTTGAGTGAATAAAGGCCCTCTCCATGGAATGCACGAAACTGAGTGATCGAAGTGCCCAAACGTATGAGTGAATCACTGAGAACCTAGAACTGAAGGCACTGGAGTCACAACTCTAAGAAGTGAAGTAGCAAGCAGAGACAATACAGGCGCGGTTGAAGCCCCTATCAGCTATGGAAAGGATGAAGCAATCCCAAGAGAAGTGCACTGCCCAACAATAGATCCACACTATCTAGAGCAGAGTCATGGAAGTGACTCAGAGACTACAAACCTACATAGGATGAGGCTTGCCAACTATTCACCGAGATCAAAGGCCGAGGAGAAGAACTAGAGCAGATCATCACTACAGCTGAAAAGTGCCTAGAGGGACCTGTCAATGAAGGAGTCATCCAAGAGTTCATTGAATAGGAGGATGTGGTACAACAACAAGTCGAAGCATCTCAGGCTAAGCCTAAGGCTTTTGAAGCATAACTAATCAGATTAGAGTGACTCGGGATGAGTCACAGGTGATTGTTGGGGGCCTGTTGGCCCTTGACCAAGTTTTAACGATTCTTGGTCATGTTTGAGTTATTTTTGGGACTTCGACAGGTTGTCGAAGGAGGAGCGCAAGATGAAGCAGAGATCGTGGGATCTCGGCCCCTTTTTAGGGATTTTTGGGTTTTGGGATCATGTAACGAGTATGGGAAGGTCGACCCATGGGTCCCATGCTTAGGCCCACTTTTGTAATATATATAGAATCTAGGCGATGTAGAAAGTAGTAGTGATCGATATATGTGATTGAAGGATTGTAATTTCTCTATGTAATACTTGCAAGGTTGAGTGCAAGAGACTGTAAGAGACCGAGGGGAGGCTTTGTGCTGTAACCTAGCTCAAAGAAGGAGGATTTGGTAGAGTGCACGCAGATCTCCTGTCTTCTGCGAAGTGGGATTTTGATGCTATGTTCCTGTAAGAAGCTTGAACTAAGATAATAAAGAAGAGAAGAGTTGGTGGACATAGCCCAAGGGTGGGGGTGATCCACGTACATGATGTTTTTCTATGATTTGTGTGATATATTGATGTGTTTATTTTCTTAGTACTTTAATATAAATGAATGATAGGTAGATTTGTTGGTGCTTTGTGCTTAATGATGTGGATGGATGTTAGATCTAACTGATGTAAGTATGCTTAGTGATTAACACCTTAGATCTGAATGAATACTGTGGTGTTCTACAGTTTAGGGTTTAACTACGCTGTAACTAAGAATTGGATATTGATGAATGTTAACTGCTAAGTTCTCTGTTAAGTGTTAGAATCACATAACTGTATCCCAGCTAAGGTTGCAGACATATGAGTCCTATAACCACCCCTGCCTCTACCTCGGGTAAGACTTCATCTACTTCGCAGGTGTTGCTGAAAGGGCCAGTAGTTAGGGTTTTGTTGGTGTGCTGTTGTAGAATTGAACCCTGGGTCCACCCCTGTGACAACAGGATAGAAGGAGGTCCACCATGAGAAAAGAGTTCGTAGGAACCGACATAGCAAAAGAAGGATAGATGAAGGAGATGTAATAAGTAGAAGGATCACCAATTTGAGCACTCGATCCTGGAAAAGAGAAGCTAGTATTGGGTCCATAGGAAGGAGGATTCCAACCTCCCACCATGGGATTTTTTTTAGGGATATGACCCCCACCAAACAAAAAGGAAGAATAAGGAGGCATCATGCCCTAGACCCAAAACTAGGATTCACATAAGACAATGAAACACAATATGACAAGTGCGACATCATATCTGGTATACCAAAAGAGAAAGGATTAGAGGCCTAAGGCATTGGTTGAGCATCATGATTCGACGTACCACTCAGAAATACAAAAGGATTTGACCCCATGGACTCAAAAAATACCATGGGTTGGGTAGTGCTAATTGAGGGAGTCACGGGGGCTCCACTAACCATAGAAATGAAAAATCACGACACAATACAAAATCCTAAAGCCAACTAATAATCAAAGATCACACCAAAGTGAAGCAAAAAGGGCCAATGCACACAAACATGATATAGTGGTTGAAAGGGGCCTCCCGCACTAGAGTAGGTATATCTCACCCAAGAGGGGCCTCAGACTCCCTTCAAAATATTGGAGGTATCATAATCATTTATAAGGGCCCTCGTGGTCTTAATAGCACAGTCAATCAGATCTCCCCGGAGAGGTAATCCTCTATAAAGGATATGTGTTTTTTGACCCTTATATGACTCAGGGTACCTACAAAATAACTCATGCACATAACCTATGTGGCTATCTATGTCAAACAATTAAAGATACCGTGATAAAAACAATGCATAGGCGAACAGTCGTAAATCAGGTCAACCATACGGGCAGGGTAAAAAAAAATGAAATCTTGAAAGGACCGCCTCTCACAGAGGTAAAGGTACTAGCAAGACCCCCAAATACAAATAGATCCCTGGAAATATCTCTGACGCTAAGAAGGTATTAGAGGGTTATCTCTGCAACCAACTTGGCACGACCTCGTGCTTAACTCTGATGTGAGCGGAGCATCCTGATGTCACTGATTACACAATGGATCTCACCACTCCCTGGTCAGACACATATGTTGAGTTTAATAGACTTGGAGAAGTTTACTCACAAAATCCTATTCCAAGGCTCTATATCCTATGCTTGTTTGTGTACTCTGAAAAATAAAATCGTTTCTAATCAATTTTAGTTAATCAACGTTACTTTTAATGGATTTTTTTACTAAAGAGATGTGGTTGTTGAAATGATGATATTATGACTCATCATATCAAATAAATGAATATAAACAAAGTTCAATGTCCTAATATTAAATTCTCAAAAGATGGTAAGATTTTTAAAATGCAATTTTCAATTCAACACAGCAATTTCAATAAGATGCAATATTTCCATATGTATCAAGATCAATACTAAAAAACCAAAAGGGAAAATGCCAAAATGCCAAAATGCAAAATGAGCATAATATATATATTTTTTTTCAATATAAATAAATGAAAATGCAAGGACTGAATAACATCTTGATATACAAACCCTACTGTAAGCAAAAAGAGACAAGCCAAGTAGGATACCAAGATGCAAACACTCATACCAATATGCAAGGAAAACCAATGAAAAATATGATAAGAAAGAAAAACTGCTCGAAAATTCAACAATAATAAGGTTTCCTATCACACTACAAGCACTCAACAGTTAGGACAGAGACCCAAGAAGACTCAAAAACCATCCAAAATCACCTAGCAAACACCAAACTCATCCAATAAGCCAAAAAATGTTGATGTACGCAACTGTTTAAGAAACAAACGCGTATGTACGCGCCCTATAGAAGGATAACTTGCGTATGTATGCGTCTGTAAGGGCAAAACCCGCGTATATGTATTAAAACGCTGCTAGGGAAAGAATAAGGCCAAGAAACTTAGATGCAAAGTAAAAATAAGTTGTCAAGAAATCATGGGACAAGGAAACTCAGGCTAACAGAGAGAAATCAAAGGAGAAAAAACACTCCACACCCCAAAATAGAATATTCAATCCCCAGTATGGTCACCAATTCTATTACAAGGAAAATCACTATATGGCATGGCGTAAACCAAAATAGACAGAATGAATGCACAAATCAAATTTAACCCCAAGTATGCTATATAAATTAAAATGCTAACAAGACAAGATAAAGAGACTACCTCATCCGGACGTTCGATGAAGACCACCGTTGAGCACACAACTCAAAGCTTTATACCTGCAACTTGTCCTCAACAACCAAGATACACAAGCATATGGAAATAATACATAATGTTAGCATATAAAACAAAATAATCCATTAACATACATGACAAATATTCCCATGGAATAATAATTCAAATATTTTCAAGATATCAATTGGACAGGAAAAGAGTATTTCTATTAAAATAATCAACATAAGTATACAAGTGACAAACTTCTGTGTCGACACGTCTTATAACTGAGAAACAAAGTCCCTTCCATCTCAGCCTCCACCAAAGGCAAGCTCATATATGGGAGAAAATGAGGTTTTCAATCAAATAGGGAAGATCTTGGGGGCTAAACAATGTGTTCAGACTTTAAAGGACAAAGGGATGCAGAATCAATGTGAAGTGAAAAATTCTCCAAAGTATATTTGCTCTCAAAAGTTGAATTCTCTCCTCTTCCATGGCTTGGATATGGCTCAATTTATATCCTTCAAATCAAACTGAAGGTCCGAGTCAGAACGTTTCCAGTATATGGAAGGTCAAGGATCATGGATCTCGTGACGTGACATGGAAACCCGACACAATTTTTTATTTTGAACACCAAACTCAATGTATGTGGGTTGTAGTGGTGCAACCTACATATGCACATGTTGTCTAACTCGTAGGGCACGCATATGTGGAAAAATATTATTTTTTCACTCTGGGAATTAAAAAAGGGGACTTCAAGTCTGCATAGGGAAATGGAAAGGCCATCCAAGCAAGTTGCATGGGGTGAGGAAAAAATTGCTATAACAGATGCCCCTTAATGTGTGCGGTAAGAGAAGTATCGGTGATGGCCGAAATACATTATAATTCCCAGGAGTGGAGTAATGGAGACTCAGCTGAAATAACTAGTTGCTCATTAGAATATCACAATCCATGATGACTTTGTACACATGGCTTCCAATTTGAATTACACTGCAGATCCATGTGGAAATATACCAAATAGTTGTTCATGGCCATGAAAAGGAAATACAAAGTAGATACATGCCATAGGCTATCATAGTCACGAACAAGGCCCAGTGGAAACTAGTCTCAAAATCAATCTAAAGATATATGTATACAATGGAGTACACTTTTATCTCCCATGATCACTAAAGTCATATAGGTACTAGTCCAATGAATGATAGAAACAAATCAGAAAAGCTGATACTATAAACGAATGTCTTCATGTCTTCTACATGATCCACCAAAGGTGAAAGTCTACATCATTTGAATAGAGGAGTTGAGGTCGAACACAATCAGAATTCGTATGATTACTAATCATTAAGGTATACCATTAACCAAAGTGAGACAACCTACCAATAATGAAAGTAGGTATCAAGTCACCGAGTACATTCTTACAAGTGTGAATAAAGGTGTTGAGGTTGAACACTTGAAGAATCCATCAATCAAGAGACATTGATGTATTCCAAACTATCGATGGTGGGAGAACCTGACATTGATGATTGCAAGCCTCTAGGTACTCATAGGAATCTAGGCCTAATTTCCAGAATAGATGAGCTGAAGCTGATGGAAGGAGACCCGTTGAAAGGAGAGAGTTAAGGAATCTCTCATCAGTCAACACGAGGTACAAAGAAATAGCTTGATGATTTGGAGGAACTCGGATGAAGAGGATGTTCACAAACCAATGACCTTGCACATATTTCGCATGCACTAGATGAAAGTAGTGCACTAAAAAGACCCTCTGAATAACATACAATAAGGAAAACTATAGAAAAAGGCGAGGAAAACACCAATAAGGCTAATGGAATCCAAGACACTACACGAATAAGAATGCATGAATACATTTATTTTCGTCGAACACAAGGGAAACCCCCTAGTCAGAAACATTTAAGGAGATGTTGACTATTGTGTTCAAGGTTACCTACCCATAATGAAAGTAGGACCAGGGTGCATGGAAAGCCTACAACTTCATGTGACTCAGAGACAAATTGAGGGTATGGCTGACATGCAAAGTCAAGAATTCTGAGGAATGGTTGACATAGGCTTATATACTTCCTTTGAACAAGAGCATGAGACATATGGAGGACTCTGGCAGCATAGACTTGATGATGAAACTTTGTGATGCAGGAGGAACCAATCAAACTCTCCATAGGGACTGAAAGAATAACCAGTCGTAGGAGTAAACTCTAAGTAATGAGCTCAACTTCCTAAGGTCATGATAAACCCAAAATTTGGATGACAAGTGGACTCAAAATTTTGTGTTCTGTTCAAAGGTGACATGAATGCTGCCAACATAAGATAATATTCCTTTCTCGACGTCTTTTTTTGTTTTTTCATAGGAAAATTAATGCTATGATACAGAGGAGGAAACAAGTGTTGCGAGTAAGAAACTATCTCTAAAAAGTGGAACATACCTATGCTCAATGCAAGGAAGTGCATGTAGGGCATGGAAACTTGGGGGAATGTTTCCTCTTAGGGTATAGTGTGTCAAGCTACAAAGGATATAAACAAGGCTCTACTTGGCTGGTGATTCAAATTGTTGAGGTAATAGGCTTATAATGAGAAAGAGGGAACCGACAATAGGCTCAATACTGCAAGCAGGAGGATGAAATGAAATTACAACTCAACTCCAAAGAATGTCCTTTTTTGTAAATTTAGTCCCCTAGGCCCAAAAAAGTATAAAACAATACCCAAGAGAACTCTTCTAGCCAATATTGACTAGATTGTTCATTTTTCGTAATTATTCCACTTGGTTTGAAAAAGGGTTAAAATTACACCAAAATAGACATCGTTTCAAATCCATTTAACGAGTGTGACAAAGACAAGTTCACTCGGAAATATTTTAACTTTTTTACAGAGTCGGAAAATAGCTTAACTAAGACTCCAGGATGTTTTTCTAAGGAGCATATCATGGGGGAGGCCAGGGCTCCCGTGCAAGACTTCCGTCGAAAGTCAACAACTTACACGTAGATGACACAAGCTTGGGAGAACCCAAAACTTGCCAATCTGAGGAGGATAAAATACTTTCAAAGGATCCTTGCGGAGAAGGAAGTTGAGGCTCTACAAGATCATCAAAATAAAGGGAAACTATCCAAGGACTTGGAGGGGGCGTACTCGAAGAAAGTGGAATGCTCCCTTGTTCATAAGGTACATAACTTGAAGTGGTAAGGATATGATCAAAATATGCATCACCCCCCAAAAGAAGAGTGGGATTGATTAAATATTGCATCGACAATGTCAATTCCTTAGAATTATCACTCTACAAGAGAAGAGTGGGATCGATCGAAGATTGCATTGACACGACCACTTCTTCAACCATTGGTTGAAAATGATGTGAGACAACATGGTCAAGAGATGCATCAACCCCCAAAGAAAGAGTGGTTTTGACCGAATATTGCATAGGTATGATTAGTGTATCAATCAAAGAAGGTTGGCAACCAAAGACGATTCAAAACCTGAAGGGCCACCAGATAAGGACTGCACTTCTCATACCATAGTAGTAGCAGGGCACAAACGAGTAAGGTGATCTCCTTTGCAAATCCTATGAAGGAACTTGGGATTACGTCCTATACATCAAGGCTTCTCAATCATATGAATTCCCCCAACATGACTTGCAGTGACTGGTGACATGCTCCTAGCATGACTTACAGAGGCTAGTATCTTGTCTTCAACATGAATTGCAGAGGTTGTTGACGAACCTCCAACATGACTAGCAAAGGTCAGTGATAAATCCCCAACATGAGTAGCAGAGGTTGGTGATGTATGTGCAATGTGACTAGCAGTGACTAGAGTTGTGCCTCCACCATGACTTGCAGCAACTGGTTGTTGGTCTTCAACATGACTTGTATAGGTTGTTGACCTATCTCCAACATGACTAGCATATTTTGGTGATATAATTCCAGTATGAATCACAGTGACTAGACTTGTGTTTTCAGGATGACTTGCAGCAGTTGTTTGCGACATCTGAGACCAATTTTTTGGGAAAGACTGATTTTGAGAGATTTCCACCTAGGAAGGATTCTGGTGTACACCATGGCCCTATCTGGCAGGATGGTATCCTCCTCGAAATTGATTCATAAAAGGTTGTAAGGGCATCATCATTGAGGAAGTCGCTTGCGAGGAGAAAGTGACATGACAAGGGTTACTCATGTGAGGATATATGTTTCCTCCATATGAAGGAACTCCGTGAAGGGGGTTTCCCATACTATAAAACTGACTCCCCCTGGATAAAACACCAGAGGACAGAAGGAGATCCTCCATGAGAAAAGAGTTGGTAGGAACTGACATAGTGGAAGAAGGATATATGGATGAGATGTAATAAGTAGAAGGACCACCCATTTGAGCAGTCGATCCTGGAAAAGAGAAGCTAGGATTGGGTCCATAGGAAGGAGGATTCTAACCTCCCACCATGGGATTTGGTTGAGGAATATGACCCCCACCAAACAAAAAGGAAGAATAAGGAGGTATCATGCCCCCATACCCAAAACTAGGATTCACATAAGACAATGAAATGAATGATGACAAGTGTGAAATCATGTCTGGTATACCAAAAGAGAAAGGATTAGAGGCCCAAATAATTTGCTCAGCATCGTGATTCAACGTACCAATCAGAAATAGAAAAGGATTTGTCCCCATGGACTGAGAAAATACCATGGGTTGGGTAGCGCTAACTGAGGGAGTCATGGTGTCTCCACTAACCACATCAATGAAAAATCATGACACAATACAAAATCCTAAGGATAACTAACAAACATAGATCACACCAAAGGGAAGCAAAAAGGGCCAATGCACAGAAAAAAGATATAGTGGCTAAAAGGGGCCTCCCTCACTAGAGTAGGTATGTCTCTCCCAAGAGGGGCTTGAGACTCCCTTCAAAATATTGGAGGTATCAGAATCTGTTATAAGGGCCCTCATGGGCTTAATAGCATAGTCAAATAGATCTCCACGAAGAGGTAATCCTCCATAAATGTTGTGTGTTGTCTGACCCTTATTTGACCCAAGGTACCTGCAGAATAACCCCTGCAAGTAACCTATGTGGCTACCTATGTCAAGAAACTAAATCCACCACGATAAAACCAATGTGCAGGAGAACATTCGTAAGTTAGTTCCACTGTATAGGCAAGGTAACAAAGAATGAAATCTTGAAAGCACCGCCTCTCACAAAGGTAAAGGTACTAGCAAGACCCCAAAGAATGATTAGATCCCTAGAAATATCTATGATGCTAAGAAGGTATTAGAGGGCTATATTTGCAACCAACTTCTTGCGACCTCATGCTTAACTCCGGTGTGAGCGAAGCATCCCAACATCACTAATTACATAATGGATTTCACCACTTTCTGGTCAGACACATATATTGAGTTTAATAGCATTGGAGAAGTTTACTCACAAAATCCTATTCCAAGGACCTATATCATATGCTTGTTTGTGTACTCTGAAAAATAAAATCGTTTCTAATCAATTTTAGTTAATCAACATTACTTTTAATGGCTTTGTTTACTCAAGATATGTGGTCATGAAACTGATGATATTATGACTCAACATATCAAATAAATGAATATAAACAAAGTTCTAAGTCCTAATCTTAAATTCTCAAAAGATGGTAAGCTTTTTAAAATGAAACTTTCAATTCAACTCAGCAATTTCAATAAGATGCAACCTTTCCATATGTATCAAGATCAATACTAAACAACCAAAAGAGAAAATGCTAAAATGCTAAATGCTAAAAATATATTTTTTGTATTTTCAATATAAAGAAATGAAAATACAAGGACTGAATAACAACTTGATATACAAACCCTACTGGAAGCAAAAAGAGACAAGCCAACAAGGATACCAAGAAGCAAACACTCATACCAATATGTAAGGACAACCAATGAAAAAGACGATAAGAAAGAAAAAACACTCGAAAATTAAACAATAATAAGGTTTCCTATCACTCTGTAAGCACTCAACTGTTAGGACAGAGACCCAACAAGACTCAACAACCATGAAAACTCACCCAGCAAACACCAAACTCAGCCAGTAAACCAAAAAAGGTTGATGTATGCAATTTTTTAAGAAAAAACCGCGTATGTATGTGCCCTATAGAAGGACAAATCGCGTATGTACACGTTTGTCAAGGGAAAACCCATGTATATGTATTAAAACATTGTCAGGGAAAGAATAAGGCCAAGAAACTTAGATGCAAAGTAAAAATAAGTTGTCAAGCAATTAGGGGACAAGAAAACACAGGCTAATAGAGAGAAATCGAAGGAGAAAAAACACTCCAAAACCCAAAATAGAAGATTCAATCCCCATTATGGTCGCCAGTTTTGTTACAAGGAAAATCACTCTATGGCATGGGGTAAACCGCAACAGATGGAATGACTGCACAAATCAAATCTAATCCCAAGTATTCTATATAAATGAAAATTTTAATGAGAGAAGATAAAGAGCCCACCTCGTCCGGACGTTCGATGAAGACCATTGTTGAGAACACAACTCAAAGATTTATACCTGCAAACTATCTTCAAAATCCAAGACACACAAGCATATGGAGATAATATATAATGTTATCATATAAAATAACATAATCCATTAACTAATCCAGGTGGATATCGGTGGCCAGCCACCTTTTCGAACTGGCTCAAAACAATTTTCTGGCAATTTTGGCAATTTACTATTTTTAGTAGTTTTAACTTCTGGGGGCATTTTGAGGGCCTAAATGAAGGTTTTTCGGGATAAACCCAAATCAATAATAGACAAAGGCATGATTGAGGCCCCAAAATGAATTTCTGTGATGATACCTTTCCAACGGGCTATCATATTCCTAAAACGAAGATCGTATGCAAAAGTTACGACCCCAGGAAGTTAATGTACTAACTTACCCAAACGGGGCCCACATGGCTTTTGGCGCTTAATCTCCTAGGGTTTGGTTTTTGGATGTCTAGGGTTTTTGGCATTCCTGTTTATTGTAAAAATGCCTTCAGAGCCTCATTGTAATCTTCTTCTTGCGAATGAGCATAGCCGTCACATCTCTTCTCAGAGATAAGCCGCCACCATTCCAGCAAGCTTGTTTCTGCTGCATTTTGTTGTTTCAGCTTATTTTGTTATTGAATAGAAAACCAGTTTTACTGTATCTCTACTGTTTTTTGTTAAGCACCTATTAATAGTCTGTAGTCATTTTGTTCTTCTCATAAAATCCAGATCAGTGGTATCAGATCTGTCTTCTCCTTATCATCTTAATGCATGTCCCCAACGAGGCCAGAGTACAAATAGTTGGGTCTCGAGCTTGTTTCTCTTGAGGACAAAATCTCTTGCATGCCCAAGTGGCCTCTCATGGCAATAGAAAAGAAATATAATGGTACAAGAAATCCTTTCAAAGTTTTGATTGAGGAATCCCTCACGCAACAGAGGAACAAGATGATGGATAGTTTCGTGCAAATCCTTCGGTGACTACCAACATGCGACACATCTTATTCGAGCAGAGGCACCACCCTCTTAAAGGTACAAATAAACTTTGATATTCCTATATTTGAAGGTCAGATAGAAACAGATGGTGTAGATAAATGGTTGAATCTACTAGAAGGGTATTTTTCTATCCATAACTTTTCGGATAAAGAAAAGATTACTTTTGTGCTCCTCAAAGTCGTTCCCCATGTCAAATATTGGTGGGAAACTTTCTGTGAGAAAAAGGAAACTGTGGAGTCCTCATTATTTACTATCATGACCACCTGGGAATCCTTCAGGGATGCTATTAAGGAACAATACTACCCTGTCGGAAGTTATGACGACCTATATACCAAATGGACTACACTGCGGCAAGAAATGGACCAAGCAGTGTTAGATTTCACAAATATATTCCATACCTTGCGCACCCAGCTGGGTATCAAAGATTTCGATAAACATCTGGTGCTCAATTACTGCGGTACTCTGCATAGATACATCCAGACCGAAATGGAATTTCTGGACATATCATCCTTGGGTGCAGCCTACCAATATGCCGTCAAAATCGAGCAGAATCTCAAACAAAAGACGCAGAAATTTGGGCATGGGAACCCCACACAAAAAAATCCAGTAAAGGGAGGCACCAACCCACAAAATAAAGGACAGAGAAAATATGGATAGTATCAGGACAACCAATCCAAGCCGCAAGCAAAGAAGGACACCGAAGTGGTGTGACTTCCATAAGAGCCCTTGGCATAACACTGTTGATTTCCCCTCAAAGCAATCATTGGTGGCCGAAGTGAAAACCTATGAATCAGATGCGGATTCTGACTTTGATCCAGAACTAGAAAGGGAAATACAGATCATTGAGGCGGAACCTAGTGCCACCGTTGCTACCACCAAGCCCCAGCCTGGTGAACCAAATGAGCCAGAAGAAGGAGAGCATCTCTTCCATTTACATATGTGGGTAAAAGGAACCCCGTTGCACTTCATCATTGATAGCAATAGCCAAAAGAACCTCATCTCAGCATAGGTCATCAAGTGGTTTTCCATCCCGACAACGCCGCACCCACAACCATACACCATTGGATGGATCCGCCAAAGAAGTGATCTCCGTGTAAGCCAATAGTGTCGACTATCATACGACATCAAGCCCTTCAAAGACGAGGTATTGTGTGATGTTGCTCCTATCGATGTTTGTGATGTTATTTTGGGCCAACCTTATTTATGGAAACATCATGTTGTATATGAGTCTAGGCCTCGTAGTGTTATTATTACTTTGAACAGAAAATTTAATAGCATACCCGAGGCAATCCCACCTAGTGTTATTTCCTTGATCTCTACTAAGCAGTGCAGGAAGGTCATCTCTTAGATGGGGAAGTTTGTCTTCTTCGTGATTCACTCCCAGAATAAGCGAAGTATCACAACCACATCTAGGGTCTCTAAGGCTGACCTCTCCACACAGAAGAAGCAAGTAGACAAGGTCGTGGAAGAATACTCAGATATCTTCTCCTCACCTACCGGGGTACCCCTGCACTGCCAGGTCAAGCACCCCATCGATCTAACCCCCGACGCACCACTGCCCAATGGGCCAGTCTATCGTTGCTCTCTGTTAGAGAATGAGGAGATCAAGCGACAAATCCAAGAGATTCTCCAAAAGGGGAACATCTTTCCCATCTCATCACCTTGTGGGAGCCCAATCGTGCTGGTACAAAAGAAAGATGGAACCTGGTGACTCTGCATTGATTATCGGGCTTTGAATAAAATCATAGTCAGAAACCGGTACCTGATTCCCTGACTTGATGACCTCCTTGATCAACTCACGGGGGAAAAATACTTCAGTAAGATTGATCTGAAGTTTGGCTACCACCAGGTCCCAATAGAACAGATAGATGTATGGTAGACCGCCTTCAAGTCAAAGGAAGGCCTTTTTGAATGGTTGGTCATGCCCTTTGGTTTGAAAAATGTGCTAACCAATTTCATGATTTTGATGGATGATATCTTGCGACCATTCACCAATAATTTTGTAGTGGTGTATCTTGATAACATTCTCATTTACAGCAAGACTTGGGTTGAACACTTGCAACATATTTAGCAGGTTTTGCACACCCTACGACAACACAAGCTATAAGCCAACTTGGAAAAATGACCCTTCAGCATGGACAGGGTCCATTACCTGGGCTACATCATTGATCAACATGGCGTACATGTGGACCTAGCCAAGATCCAAGTCATCCATGACTGGCCAGCCCCAACAACACTCACCAAGCTCTGGAGCTTCTTGGGCCTTGCCAATTTCTACCGCAGGTTCGTGTTGGGATTCTCCCATATTGCATGGGCCCTCGGCCAAATAACCAGGGATGGTGGTAAGGAGAAATTTACGTGGAGGCAGTCCCAACAACAAGCATTCGATGATTTGAAGCAATGTTTGTGCTCAGCCCCAGTACTTTCACTCACAGATATACAACAACCCTTTGAGATCAAGACAGATGCTTCTGACTATGCTATGGGTGTCATTCTCACTCAGCATGACCACCCCGTGGCCTATCATAGTGAGACACTATCATATGCTTTATGTAAGTACCCTAATTATGACAAAGAAATTTACTCCATTGTGAAATCCTTCCGCCAATGGAGACACTACATTCTTGGGAAGGAGACAGTCATCCACACTAATCATAAGCCACTGCAGTTCATGCAGACACAAGGGAAATTGCAGAATGACCGCCATCAAAAGTGGTCCACATACTTGCAACAATTCCACCTCAACATCAAGTGTAAAACATGAAGCACCAATTACGTCGTTGATTTCCTCAGCAGACTGCCAGTCATGACACTCAGCACGGTGCTAGATTCTTGTGGCCATGAGACCTTTGGATGGCCCTAAATCTATGAGACAGACGCAAACTTTGCCACCACCTACCAAATGTTGGGGGAAAACGCAGTTGTCGATAATTTCCATATTCAAGATGGGTTGTTGTATCGTCTGGGCCATATCTGTTTTCTCTCATGTGAGTGAGCAAAGATGATCTGGGAAGCCCACTACAGTCAGGTGGCAGGGCACTTCCGCATCGAAAAGACAGTGTCGATGCTACAAAAACATTTCTACTGGCCGAAACTTCGACATGAGGTCAACAAGTATATCAGTTCTTAAGTGATTGCAAAACCGACCACTAAGAAATAGGGCCTGTACACCCCTCTTCCTACTCCTGACAGGCCATGGGAATCCATATCAATGGACTACATGTCGGGCCTCACGTCCACCAAGCGGGGAAACAACTATGTTTTTGTGGTTGTTGATCACTTTTCTAAGATGGCGATTTTGGTTGCCTGCAAGAAGAACATCACAGCAGAGGCCACTGCCAAGATATTCTTTGAACGATTCTGGGTACATTTTGGAATCCCAAAAACCATTGTGTCAAATTGGGACAGTTGATTTCTCAGCACATTCTGGTTGAGCCTCTAGTCACTGCGGAACACCAAGCTCACCAAATCCACGGCCTTCCACCCACAGATAGATGGCCAAACCGAGGTCGTAAATTGAATGATTGTGCATATCCTCCGCATGTATAATTCACAACACCCTCAAACATGGGATGAGAGTCTTCCCTATGTCCAGCATAGCTACAACCAAGCCCTGCATAGCTCAACCGACCATAGCCCCTTTCAGGTGGGGTTGGGATTCCAACCATTGAGTCCCATAGATGTTTCACTTCCCCTTGCGGTCACCTCGACCGACTCATATCCTGCTCCAACTGAAGCTGAAAAATCCACCCAGTTCATTGAGCAGATCTATCACATCCACCAACAGGTTCAGGATATCCTACAGAAGTCCAATGACAAGTAATAACATCACCTTGATCAACATCGGGTCCCACATAAGTTTCAAGTGGGCAACAAAGTTTGGTTTCACTTGCAAAAAGAATGCCTTATAGGACCCCATCGAAATCTTCGCCCACTCCATTATGGGCCATACACCATCACCAAGGCCAAGGGGGATAATGATTTTCAGCTCAACATTCCTCCTTTCCTTGGCCTGCACCCAATGTTCAACGTGGATCTCCTTCGCCCTTATTTCCCACCATTATTGGACACCTTAGAAGTAGCAGAACAACTGACACCAACTGAGCTCAACCCCAACTACATACAACAGGCATCCAATGATCATATTGTGGACACACAAATCAAGGGCACTTAACAGCAAAGGATCTAGCTTTATCGAGTCGTCAAAGCAGGGTAGCTTCTGCACCAAGGCAAGTGGCTCACCCGGGGCCAGATTCAGCAGAAATTTCCTCATTTAATGGGGGACTGCAACGCAATGGATACCATTGATTACTAATGAGGGAGGATTGATCCAGGTGGATATCGGTGTCCACCCACCTTTTCCAATTGGCTCAAAACAATTTTTTGGCAATTTTGGTAATTTACTATTTTTAGCAGTTTTGAGGGACTAAATGAAGGTTTTTTGGGATAGACCCAACTCAATGATAGACAAAGGAATGATTGAGTCCCTAAAATTAATCTCCTCAATGATACCTTTCCAACGGGCTATCATACTCCTAAAATGGAGATTGTATGCAAAAGTTGTGACCTCGGGAAGTTAATGTACTAACTTACCCAAACGAGGCCCACATGACTTTTGGCGCTTCATATCCTAGGGTTAGGTTTTTGGATGTATAGGGTTTTTGGCATTCCTATTTATTGTAAAAATTCCTTCAGAGCCTCATTGTAATCTTCTTCTTGCGAATGAGCACAGTCGTCACATCTCTTCTAATAGATAAGCCGCCACCATTCCAGCAAGCTTGTTTCCGCTGCATTTTACAGTTTCAACTTATTTCGTTATTGAATAGAAAATCAGTTTTACTGTATCTCTGTTATTTTCTGTTAAGCACCTATTAATAATATTTAGTCATTTCATTCTGCTCATAAAATCTGGATCATTAACATACATGACAAATACGCCCATGGAATAATAATTCAAATATTTGAAAGATATCAATTGGACAGGAAAAGAGTATTTCTATTAAAATAATCAACATAAGTATACAAGTGACAAACTTCTGTGTCAACAAGTCTCACAACCAATAAACTAAGTCCCTTCCAGCTAGGGCTCCACCACTTCAATCCTCCACCAAAGGAAAGATCATATATGGGAGACAATGAGGTTCTCCATTAAAGAGGGAAGAACTTGGGGGCTAAACAATGTGTTCAGAATTTAAAGGACAAAGGGATGCATACTCAATGTGAAGTGAAAATTTATTCATAGTATATTTTCTCTCAAAATTTGAATTCTCTCCTCTTCCATGACTTGGATATGGCTCAATTTGTATCCTTCAAATGGAACTGAAGGGCCGAGTCAGAACGTTTCCAGTATATGGAAGGTCAAGGATCATGGATCTCGTGACGTGAAATGGAAGCCTGACACAATTTTTAATTTTGAGCACCAAACTCGATTTACACGGGATGTAGTGGTGCAACCTATGTATACACATGTTTTCCAACTGGTAGGGCGTGTTTATGTGGAAAAATATGATTTTTTGTCTTTGGGAAGTACAAAAGGGGACTTCAAGTCTGCATAAGGAAATGGAAATGGCATCCAAGAAAGATGCATGGGGTGAGGAAAATTTTTCTATAACAAAGTGTAATATTTGTATATATGATAGAACCCTTCATTGTACCATTTTTTTATAATTGTAATCTTTGTCTTATATATATATATATATATATATATATATATATATATATATATATATATATATATATATATATAGAGAGAGAGAGAGAGAGAGAGAGAGAGAGAGAGAGGCCTAGTATTAGGATCATCTCATCTGATATTTTACATTGAATATATTGTAGAAGGAGGTCTCCCCCTAGAAATGGACTATTATTCACTGAATTTTATCATTCTCAAGGAGTTGGTTCATAACATTTGGTTTCAGAGCATCAATCCTAGGGTTTTTTCTTTTTCAAACGAATCATCTTGGAATTTTTGTTATAACTTTATTTCTATGATGCTTTAGATAGTGAAATGTGGAGGTTACTTAGGATACATATCCAAGTACTTTTGGTAAAAATTTAGGTTTTGGTTATTTACACTTTTGGAGATATAGATTATGGAATATAGGGTTTTTGACTCATCTTGAAATCCATTTTAAAACGAGTCATATTGGTATTTATTCTATAAATGTTTTTCTGGGAAGTTTCAAACAATAACATTTTTAGGATACCGAGGAAAGATAACAAGTAAAAAGTGGTAAACATTTCAGTATATGGTTCATTTTATTTTTGGATATATCTCCTATGGATGTTAGGGTTTGTGAGTAGTCTTGAAATTAGTCTCAAACAAGCCATCTTTTTATTTTTTCTATAAAGAAATTTCTGTGAAGTTTCAGACTCTGAAATTTTTAGAATACTGAGGAGACATAGTGAATTACCTGTGAATGTTTTTTATAATTTGAATCATTCTAATTTGTGATATATACCTTGTGGAAGTTGGAGATTTTTATTAATCTTTAAATTAGTCTTAAATAATTCATTTTGGTATTTGTACGTCATTTTAGTATTTATGCTATAACTTTTTTTATCCGTAAAGGTTAGGACTAGGAAATTTTTCAGGAGTTTAAGAAGTCATATAAAAGTACTACGGGCCAAAATTTTAGAGTCTAAAGGGTTCAAAGTTTAGATATATATCAGGACAAAGGTCAACCATATAGACATACTCCAAATTAAGGGTTTGAAAGGTACGTAACTTACAATTGGAATAACTTTTGGTTGGAAGATCTATTTTTGATGATTCAAAATTTGTGATAAAGAGGAAAAATAAGAGAATTATTGTTTTCTCACATGTCCCCAAAGGTTCCTCCAAAATTTATTTCACCAACTAAACCTCTAGAGAGTTCAACCATGACTTAAGAAGAAAGAGAAGAAACATTTCACCGGATTGGAAAGGTGGAAAAGAAGATGGATAGGATGGAAAACAAGATGGATGAGGTGTAAAGTAAGATGCATGAAAATAGGAAAAGAATATGGATTAAAATTGGGAGCGTATGGAAAAGAATATGTTATAAAATTTTCATGTCTTCCATGATCTTCCATGCTCTAGATGAGATACTCCCTAAAGGAGATATCAAAATGAAAGGAAATCATGAAAATGTAGAGGAAATAAAGATTGAGTCCCATAATCATGATTATTCATCACTTCAAGATCCACATCATCGATATTTCAATGCAACACCAAGGAATGACTTCATTCCAAAGATCAATATGAAGAAGTTTGATGGTAATGATCCTATAACATGGATATTCTAGATGGATCAATACTTTTAGATAAACCAAGTGTCAATCTTACAAAAGGTGACTATTGAATCCTTGTATTTAGAAAACGATCATTTTGTTTGGTATTAATGGATTTGTGAAAGGAAAAATAATTATATTATCTCTTGGTCCATTTTTATGGATGAAATGATATCATGTTATGGGGATATGAAGAGAAATTCATTCTTTAGTCAATTGGTAAATCTTTGGAAAAAGGTTCCAATTACAGAGTGCATTCAACAATTCCAAAATCTTAGTTTCATGGTAAAGAAAATTCCCAAGGATAATTTGTTGGATCTCTTTATGGGAACTTTAAAGGAGAACACATGAGGTGCATCATTTCGAACCTAAATCCCTACATAAAGCTTTCAGTATGGCAAGGACAGTGGAAAACAAAAATATAGCTACTAGAAGGGTGGCTGCTAGAAACTACAGAGAGCACCATGTTCCCTCTCCTAAACTCACTCAACTTACAAGTTTGACACCTCAACAAAAGGATGAAAGAAGAGAAAATGGACTATGCTTCAATTTTGACAAGGAGTACAATAAGGGGAATAAATGTGGTGAGAATAAATTATTCTACATAAACTATGAAGAGGAACAATATCAAGATCAATTGGAACCATCACAAGATCTAGATCTAGAAGAGACTACTCCAATGATATATTTTCATGAATTGGTTGGCATTAGTACTCCATAGACCCTCAAGATACAAGGATACATTAAAAAGAAAATGGTAACAATGTTGACTGATTCTGTTAGTGCCCATAACTTTATCAATTACAAATTAGCAAAAGATCTCAATTACTTTATATTTCCAACACCAAAGTTTCAAGTAAAGATTGCATATGGAGGTACCATAAATTATTCTGGGAAGTGCCATAGTATTAAGCTCAATATGGGGGAGTATTTATAGATATTCCCATGATTTCCATCGAAATGGGTGGTGTTGATGTTAGGGATGATTTTAGGGGCTAAATTTCGCTCATGGGCTAATTTTCCATTGTTTTTCTCAAAAACAGATTCTCTATTCTAAAAATGATTCGCCCAAATTCTATTGGATAAAATTATTTTACCTTTAAAATCGCCAACGTTTTATACAAACTATATAAAATCCTTAGAAATTTAAATATTTTTACAAAAATATCACCAAACATTTTCTAGTTGGCATATGATAAGATTCACCAAGGTTTCTACATTTTAAAATAATTTTTCATCCTTAAAATCATCCCTGGTTGATGTTGTATTAGGGGTCCAATGGTTATAATCATTGGGAACAATAGCCCTTAATTTTCAAGATTTGTTTATGATATTTTACTCAGAAGGCAAGTAAATTGAGCTTAGAGGTATCCAAGGGAAACCTTCTAAGGTGATAAGCTCTAATAGCATGAAACAATTACTTGAAAAGAGACACCATGGTCTAATTGCACAATTGTGCTCACTAGATGTTCAAACATCTATATCTTTTGCTTTAGTGGATCTCCAAATAGTTATCAAAAACCATTCCAAGGTATTTGGAGAGATCATTACCATGCTATTCATTTGCACCCATGAAGTGTACCACCTAACATTAGACCTTACATGTATCCATTTACATAGAAGAGCGAGGTTGAGTGTATGATCCAAGAAATGTTAGATGTGGGCATCATTTAACCTAGTCAAAGTTCTTTCTCTTCACTAGTAGTGATGGTTATGAAGAAGGATGGTTCATGATGTATGTGTCCATATTATAGACAACTCAATAAAATGACCATCAAATATAAGTTTCATATTCATGTCATTGATGAATTATTAAATGAATAATATGGAGCAATTTTATTTACTAAGTTGGATTTTCGTTCGGGATATCATCAAATCAGAATGAGGTAGGAATACATTCCCAAAATGGCATGTACGATGCATGAAGGTCATTATTAGTATTTGGTGATGTCATTTGGACTTGCTAATGCACCTTCAACATTTCAAAGCTTAATGGATTCTATTTTCAAACCCATCCTTAGATCATTTGTGTTAGTATTTTTTGTTGACATATTAATCTGAAGAAAATCTTGGGAAGACCTTGTACAACATGTTGATAGAGTATGACAATTTTTAGAAGAGAAACAATTTTATGTGAAGCCTTAGAAGTGTTCCTTTGGGTTCAGGAAGTGGAATATTTGGGTCATATTGTATTTCATGAAGGTGTAAAAGTGGACCCTAACAAAATTAAATCTACAAGGGAATGGATAATTCCAAAAACCTTGAATAAACTTAGAGGATTCTTACGATAATTACACCTAGTGGTAAACCTTGAAAAACTGTGGTCAAATAATTACACCTCTAACAACATTATAAAATAAGGAAGCATTTTCTTGAACTCACGAAGCAACCAAATATTTTGAAAAACTTAAGGAGGCTATGTTTACAACTCTTTTCCTAGCCACACTTGAATTCACAAAAATATTCATTATGGAGTGTGATGCCTCAGGGCATGACACTGGTGCAGTTTCAATGCAAGAAGGAGGGCCCCTTGCTTTTGAAAGCAGTCAACTTAAAGGAAAAACCATACTCAAACCCATTTATGAAAAATAAATCATGTTGGCCATACTACATGCAGTTAATAAATGGATTCCTTACCTAATGGGAAGACACTTCAAAGTAAAAACAAATCATGATAGTTTGAAGTAATTCTTGGAGCAATGATTATCTTCAAAAGAAAAAAAACAACATGGATTAGAAAGATTATAGGTTAGGACTTTGAAATTATCTACAAGAAAGAAAAACATAATATTGTGGCAGATGCAGCTTCAAGGAAAGAGGAAGAAGCAAAGGGTTCACCATGTGCTATTTCTATTCCACAATTTGATTGGGTGGAAGAAGCAAGGATATAATGGAAGAAATATCAAGAGCTATGAAAGATCATTCAAAAACTACAAGAGGACCCCATTGAATTAGATAAATTTGTATGGAAGAATGATTTGTTATGGTATCATGTTGGCCCTTGGTTATGGAAGGAAGCGAAGAACAAGGAAGAAAAGGTAAAAAGAGAGCTTCGCAGGAGACACAGTGACTGTCACTGGGCCGAAGTGAGCAAAAGAGAAGGAAACATGGAGCGAAGTATGGAAAAGAAATCCATTGGATGAGGAGATCAAGGATGACACATCAGCAAGGAAGATAGATCGAGGACAACTCAAAAAGTGGAAAAAACCATCGTTGGATGCTTTGGAGCACCGCACGAGAAGGAAGGAAAGATACGTTGGTGAAGCCCGGAAAAAGCGAGTCAAGTTGACCTAGGGTTTTAGACACCTAGGGTTCTGGTATCTAGGGTTTTGGAACCTAGGTTTTGGCCTAAGGTTTTTAGTGAGGTATTGTAATGTATAAATAAAGGTCAAGAGTACCTGGGTTGGGTTGGTACGATATTGTTGTTGATATAGCTCTATTATCGTGGTGAGATATTATTGTATTGTGAGAAAGAAGTGTTGAGAGAGGGAGCCTTCGGGTATTGTAAAATATTCAGCTGTGTGTGAAGGTTGAGTCTTGCAACTGGGTGCACAGGAAGGGGAGAGAGAGAGAGAGAGAGAGAAGAAAGAATATATGCTAGCTGAGACGCAGACAAGAACTGTATGCTTTACCTTAATAAATCATAAGCACACAACTGTGGACATATCCCTAAGAGAGAGGGTGAACCACGTATACCTTGTGTTGTGTGTGTAATTGATGCTTGATCTCTATCATTGTTATATTGTTGTTTGCATTGTTGTGTTAGACCAAATCTATAGCTAGATAGGATAGATCTAGCTTGGTAAGTGATAGATGCATATTGAGTTGTTGTTGTACTAGATCCACTTGATATTCCCCTGGTTGTAGACATATTTGTCCTGCAACCCCCTCATAGCTTCTTCGGGTGAGACTGCATCTGCTTCGCAGGTGTTGCCGAAAGGGTCAGTAGCTAGAGCTTGTTGGTGCGCTCTTGAAGTGAACCTAGGGTCTACCCTTGTGCCAACAAATGGTTCCGTTGCTAGGACATGAATCTTCATGAGGGAATGTCAAGGTGGTTCCCATCGAAGACAAAGATTCAAAAGTGGATAGAATATCAAGAGAGGGACTTTGCTGAAGCCCAAAATAAGAACCCTAAGCCGAGTACTGAAGATTGTATACAAAGATACATCTTCACTGACATTCATGAGATCTTCTTTGGATGAATCCATCAGGAGCTACATGAGTGGTTGGCTAGGTTAGCAGATACCCAGTTCGAGATCAGATCTAGACGTCCTATGGTTTGGACGTCGGTGTTGATCCAGAAGGTTAAGAGAGTTGATAATGTTGTATCTCGAGCAGTAGATCATTGGTTTGATAGTACCATTGGAGGTTATATCACCAAGTTCGTTGTTGATAGAGTAGAATCGTATAGCCAAGATGAGAGATAATTTTTCAAGGGACCCTGAGGGAAATTTTTTCATTTTCTGAAGTTAAGAATCAAAATTCTCTTGCATGAAAATCACATCTTGAATATACAATAGACTTGTTGGATTTTAAAAGGCTAATGTTCAGGAATTCATACAGTGACAATGACACAAAAGTTGGACATACGCGCAGTGGGAGAGTCTTTTGAGGGGTTTACCTTGAGAACCTATTTAATCAAAACTATGGAGAAGAGGCAGATCTGATAGACAAAGAGCATTCAGAACCCACTAGGACAGAGGAAGAAGCCATTGAAGAACTTCGTCGTAACGAGCCAAAAACATCAAGAATTCAATAGACCACTGAAGTAAGTAATATCAATCCTCCTGTTATTTTAGAAACACTAAGTAATCAAAATATTCAGAAGCACCATAGTCCTCAGAGCACTATTACTAGCAGTTCAACATCTACTCAGATAGGAAACCTAGGCAGCTCCATGGAAGATGAGATGAGGCTCCCTATCTTTAGAGGAGATGGATCTGAGGATCCTGATCAACACTGGTTCCTGTGTGAGGCCGTATGGAACATTAAAAATGTTACCGACGAAGCTGTTAAAATAAATCAGTTCAACACTACACTGAGGAACCGCGCCTTGAGATGGTACATGAAGCTTGTCCAAGGACTTACACAACCTAAGCCACTAAATGATATCAAGAGCGCGTTGATTTCAGAGTTTAATAAACCTAAGTCGGAGTCACAATGTATTACAGAGCTGAAGGAGATCAAGCAGAAGGTAGTTGAAATTGTTTGCGAGTTCGACTATAGATTCAATACCCTAACAGGCAGATTGACCTTTAAGATCCCAGACGAGCAGAACAAGGAATGGTTCATCGTTTCCCTTTTACCACACATCAGAGTTCCCTTGATGCAGCAGAATATTTCTTCGCAGTCTGGGGCATTGGAGATCACCATGAATCTTGAATCAGCCCCTATGGGAGAATCCAGCTCAAGTATGAGCCAAATCATGAGTCAGTTAACTAGTTTGTCTTTGTAGGTTGAAGACATGAAGAAGGACAAGGGAAAAGACAAAAGGGAAGACATCTAGTGTATCATATGCAAATTAGAAGGCCATGAAAAGGAGCACTATCCCCTATTCCATGAATACTTGGCTTCTAGAGCTCTGATCCCTTTAAAGCAAGTCACATTACCCTGGTGCAAAGTATGCAGAAATCGACATCGCCTTGGTGAGTGCTATTACATGCAGAAATATGTTCAGACACCCACCAACTTGTATTGCACATTCTGTAAGTCAGTAGGGCATGATGATAGATATTGTAGAGCTTATGATCTCATTCATGAAAGATCAAGAGACATATACAAGATCTAAGGCGAAGTACATCAAGAAGGAAACACTACACAGTATAACTCTCCAGGAAGAGGAAACTTCAATCCTCGCGGTGGATTCATAGGATGAGGACAAGGAGGAAGTATGAGTGGAGGCTGAGGACAAATAATCTGTTATAACTGCATCCAACCAAGACATCTAGCAATGGACTATTAGAACCCTTGTACCACTTGCAGTTATTGCAGCTCCTTCGAGCATGTCATTGAGGATTGTCCTGTGCTTCTAGCTAAGCTTCAGGAAAGATGAGGACCTTAGTAGAACCCGCAAGTGCAACTGATATATGTTGAACCTCACAGAGTAGACCCTAGAGTCATTGTTATTACTCGAGGAGGCACTGCTACATGAGAGGATAGAACGACCCAAGGAAAGATCGCAGAAGACTCAGGTATCGGGAAAGCTACTTAGAGGACTCGGGTTTTGATGCAAAGAAAGAAATACAAATATTAGAGGAGGAAAGACAAGAGTTTAAGGGAGACCAAGGTTCCTCATTATAAACATGACCAAAAGTAAGAGAATATGGAATGCCTCAGGCATTTGATCATTCGACTTCACCGAAAGTAGGAAAAGAGGTAAGCAAGCTCATCGAATTTTTGTACACTTGTCTTAAGTTAATTCGGGATAGGAACATTGTGCAAGAGATACAGAACTTAATCAGGTAGTATGAGCTAGGAAAGGTAGTCCCCTTACTAAATAGGGAAGTACACCAAATTGGTAAGAAGAGAAGGAAAAATAAAGAATTACACTTGAATGCTCAAATAAGAGAGTATGACATAGACTATGTGGTCCTCGACTTAGGGTCGGAGGTCAATGTCATGATGAAGAAAACTTGGGCACTGATGGGAAAACTGAAGCTAATCTATTCCCCTATCAGGCTTCACATGGCTAATCAACAAGTTGTCAACCCATTTGGACGATTGGAGCATGTCCCTGTGGACATCGATAGAGTTAGAACCTTTGCAGATTTTGAGGTAATTGAAATTGTTGATGACATCTGCCCTTACCCTGCATTGTTAGGAATTGATTGGGCCTTCAACAATTCTACTGTTGTTGATTTGAAGAAAAGATGTATGAACTTTGAAAGAGATGGCCTTAGGGTCATTTCACCCTTAGATCTATATGAGGGTCAGCGATATACAGATCCCATAAAAGAAGAAGACCATGCATATGATCTAGAAAACATCTACAAACTGACAGCCAGACATCAGGATTACATCAACCCTATAGCCAATGGGAATCTGAGCTGGAAAAGTGACAATGCATGTTCATAAGATTCATAAGAAGCACTAGAGAACTAACAGAACTAGATGTACGAAGTATCTACCAGAAGATGTACTAGATTAACCAGAGAGGTTCACTGGATCGGCACAACATTGAGTAATTTACCCACATTTGATGGCCTGAACCCCTTAGAAACCTTCCTATCATATTTTGAAACAAATGTACTGACACAACATAGGATGTTGGCAATGGATGAGGCCCTGAAATCCACACCATAAAGATGGTGGGGGATGCATAAAAGTAATATCATAGACTGGACACAATGTTGAACCTTGATGGCAGCGTGGTTCTCAGCCCAAGCAATAAGTTGCGGAGTAAGGTATACCAATCGAAGTTTCCCAAAGGACCATGTGCGAAGCTGCGAAGAGGCCTAGAGTGACATTCCTTGAGAACAATGGGTGCATAGATTCATTAACACATTGGACACGACTCCTATCAACTGGTACCTTCAAGCGGAGTTGCACCTTGTCACTACAGATTGGGAAGGTATGATTCAGAATTTTGTTGACACATTTTTATTTGAAAGTGAATATCCTTCCTTAGACCAAGCATTACAGATTGTGTGACAGAAGGTATTCGAAGAGGCATATAGCCTCCCTATGGAACAAGAAGAGGACAAATGGACTGCGCCTCTCCAGAAATTGCAGAGCTGCTATAACATCAATGCTGACGACGATGATGATCCCAAGAAGGTAAACATCACTGAAACAAAAGGTCAAAGAAATGTGGAAGGACTAGGAGTTGATCTAACATTCATTGGTCAACCAATTAAGATTAAAAAAGTTAATATTGGAACATAGGAGACACCGAAGCTTGTCAATGTCGGAGATTATTGGGATGTTCCTACCATTAACAAGATTACAGAATTGATGCACGAATATCATGACTTGTTTCCTACCAAGTTCACTAATATGAAGGGTATCAAAGGATCTATGGGAGAGATGAGAATATGTTAAGAACCAAATATCAATATAGCATAGAAAATATTCAGAAAAAGTACTCAACGCCTTGAAAAAGAGAGAATTTCAGATAATAAGCCTCTTCGAGGGGGAAACCTCCTTTTACCCCACTTAAATGTTCAAGTACAAGATGA
>ML778692.1:189796-205349 GCA_009831015.1 Picea engelmannii | reverse complement strand
GGGTGCCCCCCAAAAAAATTGTTTCTAGGATTTCCTTACAAACGTTATAACTTAGAACTAACATCTGCCCATTTATCAATAGGAAAAAAAAAGAGAGATTAAGATTATTGATGAAGTAAAAAGCCTCCAAAGGATAACAGGTTGATAATAGTTTTTTTGTATCTTGTAGTTTTGCTTGTGCATCTAGATGCTTATTAGCTCTGGAATTCCACTACATCAAGTCTATCTTGGTCCGTACTATTACAGATTTGAACTTTTTCTAATATTTCTAGTAAGATTGCAGGTTTATGTTATGAAATAACAAGTTGTAAAATGCTAAATTTGCATTGGAAAAGGGAAAACACTGCTCCAAAATATCAGTAAATTTAAAATAGAAATGAAAAATATCAGTATATTTAAAATGGAAATGGAAGTTATTCAACCTAACCTTTTTGTTTTCCATAACTGTAACAACCCAATTAGATTAGTTAATGATCATATAATTAATTAAGGTAAATCAAGTTATTAATGTACTGGAAGTAAATTTATTTAATCATCAATATATCTAAGTAAATTAATTATTGAAATAATTAGATTTTATCATTTTATTTAGTTATTATTTTGAATTAAGTAATGTAACAAAAAAGGGGGAGGGGATTATTTTATTTTATTAAAGGTAGGTAAATAATTAATGATAAAAGATAAGGCAGATGGGAAATTAATGAGGGGAAGGATTCGAGAGAGAAGGATAAGGAAGAGGGGGTTGGACTTGGAGAGGGGGGATTTTGATTTTTATGTGAAGGAGAAACTAGGGCAAGGAGACAGGAAACACAAATTTTGGAGAGGAGGAAGGTTGCAAAACGTTTTGTGGAGTTTTACTAGTGGAATGGTGTTGCTGGGATTTTGGGCTCAGGGGCCAGGAAATCTGATTTCCTGGAGCTAGGGAGCCGAAGAGGCTTTGTTCCTAGCTGGATGGGAGGATTCAGTTTCATGAAGGACATCAACATGAAAACTAAAGGGACAACTTCTTCTTAAACATGTATTTCACTAATTATTGTTTCTTGTGAATGAAAGTTGAAAATGCATACCTATATCCTGAAAATAGGTTGGGTAATTTGAGATTTAACTGTTTATTATATTAGAACAAAAACTAGAAATTAGATTTGCATGATGAAGACAAAAACATAATTTAGACAACAAATTTATTGTTAAAACCATGAGCTCCTGATTTTGGGATGGACTTTACATATGGTAGCAGAGCCTAGTTTCAAAATTGAAACCTAGGGCTTACCCACTCCCTTATGGCCTGAAGGTATGCTAATTGTTCAAACAAAAATCTGGGACATGCATCCCAGAAACCCTAAAAACAACAACAAGCCTTATAAAAATATTGTTTACAACCTTTGTTTAAGATTATATAATAACAAATAAGTGTTTGGTAGATTTTGGCATCCTATGAATTCACAAAGTCTAGTTCCATATCCACTTAATATCACATCTTTATAGAAAATTCTAACCCTGCCTCAATGAGTTTACATATGTGTATTTTAAAACTATTTGAAAAAAAATTATCACAATTTTTTTTTATCGAAAAATAAAAATTGATTGATGAAAACTACAAGTATTGAACTAGGATTTCCTTCAAGAAGATGGAATATCTATAGAAATACAAAGAAATATCTCAATATGTTGCATCCCAAGAAACAAGGCAACCCATTGAGCAAGAGAAGAATATTGGGAACATAAAATGGTGGAATTGCATGCAAAATATGTAACAAAACAAAGTTGAGGTTGTACACAAAACACACACTACTAATAGTACTGAATGGAGACAGATGATGGATAACAAGAGAATTTTGTTTTAAATTGTCGCTTGGAGAGACATTTAAAAATTTTCCCTCATGGGGAAAATAGAGAACAAATTTAGATTTCCCAGCGTGGGGCTCGAACGGGAACTCAAGGGGCCTGGGCCCTTAGGCGATGTATAACAAGCTAAACCTCAAATGGTCAAACAACAACGAAAGTTGAGAATTGTGCGCTATGGATATCTAGTGAAAATAGAAATTAATAGCAGGCCCCTCTTAGAATCCCAATAAAGACATACCTTCTTAGAATTACCAACATATAACATTCAAGAAAAAGAAATTTCAAAGGCATATGCAATCAAGCACACCATTGTAGTATTTGCAAATACCTATAACATGAAAAGCTCCAGCTATATAGAAAGACTTATCAAAAGGATTATGAAACGCAAAAACATGGCATGCAGGGATGCAACATCCATAATACATGGGATTCGTCCACTGGCATACAGAGAGAACACCTCTTAAATTGCAATATATGTGGCAGGGGTGCCAAACGTTTTGAACATGATTTTGATCATCTTCTTGCAGTTGGCCTTAGGATTGAGAGGAGGCTCTGTGAGCAAAATGGGATGGTCCTCAGGGGTATTCAGAGCTCATTGTTGAATGTGTGTTTCTATATTTATCCATGTCATCCCAGATGGAGACAATTCCATGATCAACGGCGTATTTGATGCTCAAAATACCTCATTTCTCCTGGGCCGCATCACCCACATAGGCGTCCTTCTGTCCCATACCAGAAAAAATATATATGCATTCCAATCCCGCTGAGAGAAAACCTTAGAGGGAGATCGGCTTGGAAGCCATGTCCATGCCCCTCAAGTGGTTGGCCATTGAGCTAGGGCCATGGCCAATCTCATCCACTTAACCCTCTTAAAACCTTGAGTCCCCACCCATCTACTTCAACCAACACAGTCATGAGGATGGCGGACATGACCGCACAAGATTTGGACGTTGTTGGCCACAACCAAACCCTTGCTTGGCATTTCCTTTGGTGTGTTGGGTCACTCCATTTGTGCAGGAAAAAAATGGGAGGCTAAGGAATAGGCGACCATGACCATGTTCGTCGGGTGGTCAGCCATGGACGACTACAAAGCTAAGGAATTGCTCGAAAACCCCATGAACTGAGTCGCCTTTTTCCCCTACGCAGAGAGACCGGCCGCAGGGCTGGCCTAGCAGTCATGGTTGCACCCTTCATGTGGCCAAGCATGAAACCAGGGCCACATCCACGAGATAGATAAGAAGAAAAAAAAAATGAGGGGTGGTCGTGTTGCAGAGCCGAGGTTGACCGAGTAGATGGGGGGTGAAATAAGAAGTGGATATGAGAAGTTGGGAGTAGAGTTATTTTCGTTGAGTGGTGAATGGTAGGCACGTGGGCCTCATGCGAGGTCCCACATTGCGTACTCCCTATTTTGATTTCAAATAAATATTTTGTTTATATATATATATATATATATATATATATATATATATATATATTATAAAAAGAATTTCATTATTTATTTATTTTAATTTTGATATATTTTAAATTTGAGCACCCTATATAAAATAAATGCTCCATAGGTCTCCATATAAAAATGCTCAGTTTCCATTTCTTTTATATATATATATATATATATATTAATTATGTTTATTTTAATTATTAATTTTTTTATGTTATAAAAAAATTAATTAATTATACACAGTGATGATTATAATTAAATGCGATTATACCTTTTATATATATATATATATATATATATATATATATATATATATATAACAAATAAAAAATGTGTTCATGATACAAAATATATGTTAAAATATATGTTATTTTTATATATATATATATATATATATATATATATATATATATATAACAAATAAAAAAATGTGTTCATGATACAAAATATATGTTATTATATTATAAGGTTATATATAAGGGTATAAGTACATATGAGAGTTAGGATATACATTTTATTTGGATAGATTTTGGAATTTTACTTTAATACTACTATTACCCCGGGGTAATATAATATCAAAATAATGTAATCACGTTGATTGGTTTCAAGATCTATAAGGACTTAAAGGGTTATAAGAGGGGAGGGTTGACGCGCTTTATTGATGTGAGTTAGAGTAATGGGTGAGTACCCGCAACACTGGCATAACTAACTCATTGAGAAAGTTTTTAGGAATCATGTATGAAGTTACCAAGCTTAGATGCTTTTGAACTTGACCTTTAGCCACTTACCTTATGGGAGTAATGTATGTTTAAAGACAAGTATAAAGAAAATTACACCTAACCCTACATTGCAAGTATAAGTTGAGTAAAATGTTGAATTCCTTAAACTATTTGTAATAAGAATTTGGTTGAATGCAAATTCAGTCAGTCAATATGGTTAGGACTCGAGGAAATCGAGGCCAGGGTCATCATCTCAAGGACCACCATTACTGGTACCACCACCACCATCACCTGAGCTAGCTCTCATTTTGCACTCCTAAGAGGTTATTAATGAGACATTAAAGGGATGCAAGTCAAGAGATGTCAAACTACAACCCCCACCATCTAGAGCGGGTAACCTGAAAGCACCAAGGGACTCATAGGGAGGGCCTCCACCAGGGGACATGGCAAGATACCTACAAAAAATCAAACTCCCAGAGTTTTTTGGGGTACGTGCAAGTGAACATGCAGAGGCATGGTTGGAAGGAATGACAAGATGTTTTTCCTTGAGAGACTATGTTTCCATGTCAAAAGAGAAGATAGCGATCTTTCAGTTGAGGGATAGTGCCTTGAACTGGTGAGTCAATCTGGAGAGATAGTTGCACCTTACCCTAGACACAGTCTCATAGGATATTTTTGAGGAAAGGTTCCAGAGGAAATATTTCCTTCTTACTATGAGGAACAACAGGTAGGAGCATTTCATGCTCTAGTTCATGGAAACAGTATTATGGAAGAGTACAAAACCAGGTTCATGGAGTTAGTAAAGTACGTCTCCTACATGGATATCATTCAGAGGAAAGCAAAATATTTTTTGTTTGAGTTAAACCCTAAGATAAGGGCCATGTTGTAGATGTGGAAACCATTGTCAGTAGCATAAGAAATGGAAAGTGTTACAAAAAAGAGCATATGAGCTTAAACGAAGGTATGAGATCAACTATTCCACAATAGCCTAGATTCATGGGGAAGGCCCGCATGACCTTCTCTAGGGGAGGAAGCTCTAGGCCACTTCCTTATGGAAATAAAGAAGCACCTAGAGCAGTCACACAATGTATTTCAATGGCAGCGAGTGAAACATCCCACTCATCACCAATGACACAGGAAAATACACAACCTCCTCGGGGAGCAGTTAGTAGGGGCAGGGGTTCAAGGGGAAGGAACTCATTTCAGAGGCCTTCATAGGGTAGTGTGCAGGTTCCATCTCGTGTTACTTGTTGGGGGTGTGGAGGACCCCATTACTAGTGTGATTGTCCAGAGTTGCGATCAGGATTTGTACATAGAGAAGGAAAGGCCCTAATGGGAAAAGGGAGTAGTAGCCACCATATTTTTGCAGCAGTTAATAACCACAAGGAAGAACATCAATCCACTGTGCTAGAGTAGTCAGGTATGCTAAATAATGTCAATGTTAAAATTTTATTTTATTCTAGTGCTACAAATAGTTTCATTTCACCTTGTACATTATAAAAGTGTGGGTTGGAAACCTATGAGAACAATGACTTTAAACAAGTCGAGATGGCTTTGGGTGGAAAACAAGTGGTAGGACCTAGCGTCGATAATCGTCTTCTAGACCTGAGAGTGTGTACTACCAGGTTATAGGTGTCCATCATTTTCCTAGGGACATATGATCTAATCTCGGGATGGATTGGTTAGAATCCCATCAGAATATGGTAGTTTGTTTTACGAAAAGGGTACTTTTCGTAGACGATGAAGGAAGGCCAGTAAAGATCCATGGTATACGAAGGAAGTTTTCTCTACACTTTATCTCAACAATGAAGGCTAAATGTTGCAAGAGGAAAGGTTGTCAATTATTTGTAGTGGAAGTACTGAATGAAGGGAAGGGACCCTCTATAGATAAATATCCATTTTTTTCGGAATTTAAAGATGTTTTTCCAAAACAGTTGCCAAGGTTGCCTCTTGAGAGGGATATTGATTTTACCATTGAGATAAAACCTGGCGTGGAGCCAATTTCCAATACATCATATAGGATGACATATCCAAAACTTTGTGAGTTGCATATGTAGTTGAAGGAACTACTTGACTTAGGACTGATAAGGCCCAATGTTTCACCTTGGGGTGCACCACTAATATCTTTCAAGAAGAAGGACGGTTCCTTGTGACTGTGTATAGATTATAGGGACTTGAACTGTGCTATAGTTAATAATAGGTACCCAATATCATCGATAGATGATCTCTTTGACCAGATGAAAGGAGCAATATTTTTCTCAAAAATTGATTTGCGATCAAGGTATCACCAATTAAGGATTAAGGAAGGTGATATTCCTAAAACTGCCTTCCGAACTCGGTTCGAGAATTATGAGTTCATTGTAGTGCCTTTTGGTTTGACCAATGCACCAACAATATTCATGAGCCTCATGAATGGTGTATTTTGAAAGTACTTAGACCGCTATAGGTATTTCTTGATAATATCCTTATCTATTACAAGAATGAAAGAGAACATGAGCAACAATTGCGACTAGTGTTGTCATGCCTTAGAGAGAACAAGTTGTATGGAAAGCTGTCAAAGTGATCTTTCTTTCAAAAGGAGATTCACTATTTAGGTCATATAATTTTGGGTGAAGGAATTTTGGTGGGCCCAGAAAAGGTGAAAGCCATAATGGATTGATGAGTGTCAAGGAATTCTCATGAGGTAAGAAGCTTTATGGGACTAGTTGGCTATTATTGAAGGTTTCTGGAAGGATTCTTGAAGATTGCAAAACCCATCACCACCTTGTAGCTCAAGGGTGTCAATTATGAGTGGAAAGATGAGTTTGATATTTCATTCATCGATCTTAAGAGGTTACTAACCAGTGCACCAATTCTACAAGTGTTGGATATGGAAAATGACTTCACAGTCTGCACTGATGTCTCAAAGAAAGGATTGGGGGTTGTTCTAATGCATGATGGGGGAGTAATAGCATATGCATCAAGAAAGTTGAATAAACATGAGGAGCTATATGCTACTCATGATTTAGAGTTAGAAGTTGTAATTCTTATAAATCTTTGGAGGCATTATCTAGTGGGATGGAGATTTGAGCTCAAAGCGGACCATGAAATCTTAAAGCATCTCTTCAGTCAAAGGGATTGCAATGCTAGGAAAAGGAAATGGAATGAGTTCATGAGTGAGTACGATTTTGGAATTCCATATATCAAGGGAAGGGAGAATGTGTTCATGAATTCCTCGAGTAGAAGACCACATATCTTCTCCTTGGTGCCCTTAAAAGTTAATATGAGGGAGCGAGTGTTGGGGAAACTTCTTGGAGATGGGATTTAAAGGTTACTTCATCCCTTTAAAGTGGGAGGTAGTTAGAGCCAAAGTATGAAGGATATAGCCTTGATAAAGATAGATTGTTGAGATACCAGGGAAGGATGTACATCCCCAATGGTAGGGATATTCAAAGCATCATACTCAAGGAATCCCATAGAGCTCTTTACTCTGCACATCCAAGTGTGAAGAAAATGTACACAAATATGAAGAATTTTTTCTTCTGGGTAGGAAAGAAGCGTGATGTAGTCCATTTCATCTCCAAATTCCTTGAATTTCAGCAAGTGAAGGATGATCATCACCACCCAGCAGGTCTCCTACAACCACATGATGTTCCTATGTCCAAGTGGGAAGTCATTTTTATGGATTTTGTTGTGGGATTGCCACTCACATTGCTGAGGAACAATGTCATTCTTGTTATAGTTGATAAGTTGACCAAGAGCACTCATTTTATTCTAGTCGAAGAAACTTATAATTTCATTGACATGGCACATGTTTTTATAAGTGAAGTCATCTGTCTACATGGGTTATCCAAGAAGAACATTTCATATAGGGATTCTCGTTTCACATCTAGGTTTTGGGAAAGTTTGTCGTTAGCACTAAGGACTTAGTTGAACTTAAGCACAACATATCATCCTGAAACATTTGGGCAAACTAAAAGAGTAAATTAGGTTATGGAAGAAATTCTTAGGATGTATGTTATGGATAATCAAACCCATTGGGATAAGTACCTACCTTTGGTAGAGTTCACCTACAATAGAAATTTCCATAGCTCAATTGAAATATCACCCTATGAATCTTTGTATGGAAGGCCATGCACGACACCATTGAGTTGGGAAAGGTTAGAATATCGAGTGAAAATAGGGCCGAAATCAATTCAACATATGGAGAAATAGGTGATTCAGAATAGACAATGATTAAAAGTGGCACATGATAGACATATACGTTATGTTGATGCACATAGGATAGACCGAAGTTATAAAGTGAAAGATCGGGTTTTCATTTGTATCAGGCCTAATAAGAGTACCATTCGATTTGGGAAAGGGACAAAGGACTCAATTTATAGTACCATTTAAAATCCAAGAGAGAATTGGACTCGTTTCTTATCACCTTGTACTACCATCCCATTTTCATAAAACTCATAATATTTTTCGTGTATTTGTTCTACGTCATTATGTTTCTTACAAATCTCACAAACTAAATTGTAAGGAACAACAAGTCTAGGACACAGGAACCATCATGATCGAACAATTATGCATATTGGACCATAGGGTCTGACAGCTAGGGAATCATTTGGTAGACCAAGTTAAGGTCCAGTGGGACAAGTATAGCCCATGATATACTACTTGGGAGGATGCAGAGACCTTACGACAAAATCATCCCTCACTTTTTTGCCCACCTCAGAACTATGTTTCCCAAAGGTTGGGTGTATGTGATGCCACATTTTGACTTAGACAACTAGAATTATTTATGGCCTAATCGTATCTTATTTGCTTATTAACTGTGGAACACTATTAATTATACACTTCAAAATTTAGACATATAGACTTATGTAAATGTCAATACAATGAATGTTTATCGTTATTTGAATTATGATGGATATTATGCAACCTAATTCTAGCTTGAAAGTTTTGAAATTTAAAGTTGTTGGCATGTGGATACCGAGTTAATGATATGATTGAATGCATTTACATGATAATAATGTATGGATATGTATGATTTTGTGTTATAAACTAATCTTCATATTAATGGGCTATGAAATAGCCAAGAGAGGATGGTAATAAATGATTGATGTCGTGAACATCGACCAAGAAATTATATGGTTTGAATCTTTTCATGTTAAATTATGTTGGTTAAAATGCATTGCTATAATATGTGAGAAAGTGTAGGTTTTTAGGTAGAGAGACTTCCTGAAATTGAATATATGATGACAAAATCCCAACAACACAGTTCCACTGTATGCTCCATGATAGGGTGTTGACCATAGTTCTATCAAGATGGGTGGAGGCATTTCTCATCGTGTATACTCTGAAACCTGGAGTCATGGGAGGATGGTGTCAGATCACGCCCCCCTAGATGTGTGATGATGACTGTTAGTTGCCTTTTGGGGAAGCTTGGTCAATGTTGTTGACACTTCTGCTTACGTGTTCTATATGGAGTTAGGTCAATATAGTTGAAGCTCCAGGATAGTCTAGCAGATGAAGGATATGGATGAAGGATGGAAGTAGGTTAGGGAGGCAAGATGATAAGACATAGTTGAGAGTGAGTGGATTTTTAATCTTATAGCAGAACTGGTTGATTTTCTCATGATTTAAAAAAAAATTGCTTAACTGAACTATAATTATGTAGATAAATGTTGCTTGTACTAAATTATTATAATTGAAGGATTATGTTAATATTGTAAAAGGTTGATTCATTCTTATGAAGTTTAATTGCGTTGGTGATTGGATTGGAAACATACAAGAATTGCATTAGATATGTTAATTATTTCCATTAGTACTTACGAGTATTGTATGTGCTAGCTATGCATATATGCCGCACATGTACACTAATATGTATGATTGTTTTAAATTAATGATGTTTCTTATTTGATCTCGATGTATGAATCATGCATTATTACCCTTGTATTGTAAATTACTATAACTTCAGGATGAATTTTCTTGAAGGGTGAGTGTATGTAACAACCTAATTAGATTAATTAATTATCATAATTAATTAAGGAAAATCAAGTCATTAATGCATTGCAAGTAAATTTATTTAATCATCAATCTATCAAAGTAAATTAATTATTGAAATAACTATATTTTATCATTTTATTTAGTTATTATTTTGAATTAAGTAATGTAACAAAAAAAAAAGGAGGGGATTATTTTATTTTATTAAAGGTAGGTAAATAATTAATGATAAAAGGTAAGACAAATGAGAAATTAATGAGGGGAAGGATTCTAGAGAGAAGGATAAGGAAGAGGGGGTTGGACTTGGAGAGGGGGGATTTTTATTTTTAGGAGAATGAGAAATGAGGGGGAGGAGATAGGCAACATAAATTTTGGAGAGGAGGAAGGTTGCAAAACTTTTTGTGGGTTTTTACTAGTGGATTGGTGTTGCTGCGATTTTGGGTTCGGGGGTTAGGAATTCTGATTTCATGGAGCTAGGGAGCCGGAGAGGCTTTGTTCCTAACTGGTTGAGTCAGACATGACATCAACAAGCAAACTTAACAAGCACGCTAAAGGGACAACTTCTTCTTAAATAGGTATTTCACTAATTATTGTTTTCTCTAAATGAAAGTTAAAATGCATACCTATATCCTGAAAATAGGTTACATAATTTGAGACTTAACTTTTTATTATATTAGAACAAAAACATAAACAGAAATTAGATTTCCTTGATAAAGACATAAACATAATTTAGACAACAAATTTATTAATTGTTAAAACCATGGCGCCTATTTTGAGAGGGTTTTTACAATAACTTCAGCTTGTTTTGAGGACAACATCTAGAAAGATTTATAATAGAGCATGTGTGGTTCATTCTTTCAAGTAAATGTACTAGACTCACTTGCATTGTCATTAAAAATTATATATATTTCACTCTTTCTTTCTTCCAAAGTCCTATTTAAAAAAGTATATTTCGCTCTTTCAGCCAAAGTAAGTCCTAAGATTAAAAGAAATATAAATTCAGAGATTATGACACAAGATTTTGCCCTTAAAATTTGAAGGGTTTCAGTAAAAGTTTGAATGGTTTCAGTAAAGCAGAGAGAACGATCGACGTAATTGTTAGCGCTCTCGATGCCATCTTTTTACTAAGTTGTGAAAGCACTTTGTTGCGTTAAACCAAACTATAATGGCCCAAATGGCAACTGGTCCAATGCTTCGATCCACTGAACCGATTTTGATTAAAGGGCTGGTATGTCATAGGGTGACCAATGATGTTGTTGTTGTTATCAAGGTGTAGTTGTAATGTAATTGGAATACTTGCATGCAAGTCACCATGCTCACTTCCATGCTGAACAATTAAGACAAAGACAAGGCATCAATTCCAATGCCCTAGATTAGAGTGTGATTTCCGCAGTCAATTTAAAAATGGCACTCGCCTGTGGACAAATATTGTTATGGCATTTTAATTTCTGTTTAACAATGTAATATGTGAAAGCTTTGGAAATATTTGAATCTTTTCCCGAGTTATTTATTCTCACAAATTTGTGACTAAGATGTCAAAGACGTCTGCACCTCAGGGTCAATTTCGTCAGTACAATAAAAATAAAATCATCATATTGAAAAATAAATAAATAAGATGAATATATATTTTAATAAAATTTTGATGAAATTTGGATAGTATGTTATAGGGTGACCAATGATGCTGTTGTTGTTAGCAAGGTGTAGCTGTAATGTAATTGGAATACTTGCATGCAAGTCGCCATGCCCACTGCCATGTTGAACAATGAAGACAAAGAGGAGGCATCAACTCCAATGCCATAGATTGGAGTGTGCTTTCCACAGTCAATTTAAAAATGGCACTCGCTAAACACCATGGACAAATATTTATGTTTAACAATGTAATATGTGAAAGCTTGGGAAATATTTGAATCTTTTCCTGAGTTATTTATTCTAACAAATATGTGACAAAGATGTCAAAGACGTCTACACCTCACGGTCAATTTAGTCACATCAATTGGAGGACAATAAAAAATAAAATCGTCATATTGAAAATTGTAAAAATATTTTTTTGTTTTTAAATAAATAAGATGAAGAAAAATAAAATCATCGTATTGAATTTTTTTTGTAAATTTTTTTTTTATTTTTAAATAAATAAAATGAATATATATTTTTAATAAAACTTTGATGAAATTTAAAAAATAATAAAATCAATATAAATTCCAAAAAAATAGATTCTTAACCCAAAATCATAATATCTCTCACAGGCACTAGTAAGTTGACTTTACCCTTCAATATTATATAGTTTTATTATGTTGAAGGCATTATTTAAGGGGAGATTCCTTGTCCAATTTTCGTCGTTTGTCGAGGGCGTATCGAATCATGCCATGTTTCATTTTGTACTTGATATCCCTCCACCGCCTTGCTTCTCTGTCGAACTTATCCTTTCTCTACCCGGTTATCTTTTCACCGTGCTCAGATCTATTTCCTGGTTATATCCACTGCCCAATTCCAAGGTTGCAGAGCGAGCTAAACTCTAATTCGGCAGCATTCAAGAAGGCGATGGGAGATGATTCAATGAAAGGAGACAATGAAGAGGCGGGGAGCTTGATCGAGGACCACAACTCAGACTCCTCACCTGCAGCTGTTGGTAAGGTAGTTTCTTTTAATGCTTCTTTAAGGGGAGGTGCCTTGTCCAATTTTCCTCGTCTGTCGAGGGCGTATCAAATCATGCCATGTGTCATTTTGTACTTGACCTCACTCCACCGCCTTGCTGCTCTACCGACCTTATCCTTTCTCTACCCAATTATATTTTCACCATGCTCAGATCTATTTCCTGGTTATATCCATCGCCCAATTCCAAAGTTACAGAGTGAGCTAAACTCTAATTCAACAGCATTCAAGAAGGCGATGGGAGTTGATTCAATGAGAGGAGATAGTGAAGAGGCAGGGAGCTTGACCGAGGACCACGACTCAGACTCCTCACTTGCAGTTGTTGGTAAGGCGATTTCTTCTAATGCTTCTTTAAGGGGAGGTTCCTTGTCCAATTTCCATCATCTATCAAGGGCGTATCAAATCATGCCATGTGTCGTTTTGTACTTGACCTCCCTCCACCGCCTTGCTGCTTTGTCGACCTTATCCTTTCTCTACCCAGTTATCTTTTCACCGTGCTCAGATCTATTTCCTGGTTATATCCACCACCCAATGACAAGGTTGTCGAGCGAGCTAAACTCTAGTTCGATAACATTCAAGAAGGCGATGGGAGTTGATTCAATGAGAGGATATAGTGAAGAGGCGGGGAGCTTGACCGAGGACCACGACTCAGACTCCTCACTTGCAACTGCCGGTAAGGTGGTTTCTTCTAATGCTTCTTCTTCGTTAGCTGATTGGGCAGAGTTGGAACGAATGGGGAGCGGAATCAGCGTCGTCTCCTCCGAGAACATTCATAGTACTCCAAACCTTCACCAACTCCATCTGGGTGAACACTACAAGCGCCTTCATTAACCCATTGACCACATTTCACACTGTTTTACAATAGGTTTTACTGTTATGAAATGGGTTGTGATCGTTATTGTAATCCTAAGATTTGGATCTCACGTCTATTCTTTCTCCGCAGATGCGTTGAAGAGATATGTATCCTTGCTTCTTCGTGAGTTGATATTTTTCCTTGCTTCATGAGTTTTCCAATATGCATAGTAACAATACGGTTATCAGGGAGAGAAACAGAACTAAGGGTTGTCGATAAATTATGAACTAATTTCGTATATGTTTGTTTATAATTTTGGGATTTTTCTGTTAGATTTAGAACTTTATATTTATCAATCAATTTGTGTACAATGTGTTAAATACAAGCAGTACCTTCAGTATAAGAAAGATGATGTTCTGGGCTAAGGTGCCAAAGCAATTAGTGATTTTGAAGTAGAAAAGAAAACTATTCAGATGGTATCATCTATCTTTTTGGTTTTCCTTCCTTATATTATACAACTGTTGCATTGTCCTCAGATAGATGGTATCATCCAACTTTTGAAAAACAGTGGTTTGTAAACAAAAGAAACTTTGTATTTGTATTTGGTCTACTTTGTCATGTTGAGTCAATGTTGGATTTAGTTGTTCCTACTCCGTTATCCCCAATGACAAATGAGTTTGTATCCATTGTTGAGGCAGGCATTGCGGAATTAATTGAGTTGTGTCAATGTAGTTGCAGACTAGGTAGCATTATTTGAGCTTTATCTAGAATTTTTACCAATCTCAGTGATGTTATAGTTAACAGACTCTTATTTCATGCCATAACAACACATTTCTAACTGGTTTGTTAGGTGTAATAGTCTGGTTCGTAACTATGGCAACCTTGATCAATTTGAGATTGGTTGTTGAGCCTAGAGAATTTTTACCAATCTCAGTGTTGTTATAGTTAACAGGATCTTATTTCATGCCATAACAACACATTTCTATTTGGTTTGATAGGTGTAATAGTCTGGTTTCTAACTATGGAAGCCTTGATCAATTTGAGATTGGTTCTTGAGCCTAGAAGTTGGTTGACATTAAAGACCTATTTTCTAGAATTGTTGCAACAACAGATTCTAAAAAACAGTTCTTCATGGGGAAAATGGCAACAAGCCAACAAGCCTTTGAGCAAGTGTAGTGGTCATCATACAAGTAGATGGTTAGTGAAATTTGGATGAAGTCATAGGACACATTGAGTCTTCTTTTGTAATATTGGTGGGACACATTGAGTTTTCTTTTTGTAATATTGGTTATCTTGTAACAACTGGAGTTTTAGAACTTTTGTTCTATTTTATGTATCTTTATGTGTCACTGGAAGACGATAAGTAAAGCCGTGTAACCAGACTCTTTCCCAAAAATAATGCAATTTTTACCTTTAAAAGTGAGTTTATTTAAATGGAAGGGCCGCCATCAAGTTCCGCAGCACTGTCACCAACTTCAACTTGGTCGACACTCACCCAGAGACTGTCTTTCTCCGCAGCCACTCAAAGGGCGAGATCGTCGACATGCTTAGAAAGCACACCTATGATGAGGAACTCGACTAGAACAACAACACAAAATGAAATAAGAGCTCTTCCGACAAAAATTTCGAGGTTGCAGGCTCAATTCCTCAAGAGCGTTGAGCTTCCCTTGGCCCTCCTCCAGTCCACTTTCAAGACCAATGTATACGGTACATGCTCACACCTTTAGTCTATCAAAAATACTTAAAAGAAAATGGGGAAATTTAAATTTTGAGATCTATTCAACTTTATAGGTTTAATGTGTTTTATAAAAGAGGTGGTGCCTCATATGATATTGTTGGATTATGTTGTCATTGATGCCAATGGTTTGATTGATTGATGTCAAGTGATTGATTGATGCCAAAGGATTGATTTATTGATGATTGATGTAATGTAATATGTATTTTCCTTGATGAGAATGCATAGATGAATTTGGATAAATGAGTTGTCATTGATATGATGAAGATGGATCAATGAGTTCTCATTGATACATGATAAAGATGGATCGATGTGGTTTCATTGGTATATGATGCATTGTTGGAAAAATGTATAGATGACTCATTATTGTCTTATCATGATTGATAAGGTGCACAAATGGA
>ML778692.1:152896-164148 GCA_009831015.1 Picea engelmannii | reverse complement strand
CCGTAGAATAATCCCCTCTCCCAAACTCCTTTCCCCCCCTTATCCCTCCTTCACCGCCTTCCCTTCATTTACTCCCTTATCCCTACATTTATTACCTTATCCTCTTATTAAATATCTTATCCCATTATTAAATGCTTCTTATCATTTATTTAATGTTTTTTATCCCACTCATATACGCAAGTTTTAATAAGTTAAATTATCAACTCTATTAATTCTTTACTCACATAATTAAAGAGTTGATTAATAATTAAATAACCATTGACAATTATGAACAATTAATTAATGATGATTAATTTAGTTAATATTATATAAGAAACAATTTTTAGGATTATATTATTAAATTAATTATAATTAATAATCAAGGGTCGTTACACATCCATTCCCATATCAACCTTCACCTCATGCACTCCCAACACCCAAGTCAAGTCCTTCCCTACATCTCCTAACATCCAAGCATGAGAAATTGATTTGTTGCTGCCACATAAGAACCAGAATAAAAAAAGGAAGAAGATCATGATGTCCATTTTCATACAAGCACGCTAAAAGTCAGAGGTATGGTTTCTTTGGTTCATTTCCATGATGTATTCATTCATCTCATGGGTTTCCAATAATCTTTTCCAGCCTTTTGACTCATGGTTCTCCTACATATTGCACATCTTCAAAAAGTTGTTGTTATGGATTCATGAAAGGATACAACATATGTGTTATATCGATTTGAGTCATACATGTTATAAGGATTTGATAGGCTACAAAGTTAATGGATGTCCCAAGAATGATTATGATGTTAACCCTTTCATTAATGCCTAGCCCTCCCATGTGAACATTGTGTTTGTTTTTCTCGCTTGCTGATATACATCATTGTTTAAAAGAGGGTTATGTGCTCATAAGATTTACCATGGAAGCATGATAATGGTTCTCTTGGGTGGTAGTATGATGATTTTGTGGAAGCCTCTATTGCCATCATGAAAATACATGTGTAGTTGTCTACACAAATTCTAATGGAAGGAAGTTGTTATTAAAAGACAATTGAAACAATGTCTCCACCCAAGATTTAAAAAGAAATTTCTATAGTGGCTTGTTTCAGAGGCACCTTTCCCACAGTTATTGCAAGCAATAGAAGAAGCCTATGCTGCCATACAACAAGGAAAAAAAATCAATTTGAGTCATTATCTTTGGCATGCAACAACAATCATTAGTTTCCACCCATGGTTTCATATTCAACCATCTATTCTCAGCATCATAATTTTATTGTTGAAATCTTAGAAAGTGAAGGTATATCCAAGGAAAATTCAGATCTCCATTGTGTACTCAGATTTTGGCATGCTAATACAGTCTAGCATGAAATCTATGGAAGAAAATTGGGTCACCATTGGTACTTGTGGCAACAAATTTACCTGGGTGTTGGGGAAACTTATTGGAATTTCTAGATTTTGTCATTGGTTGGCTACATTTTTTCTATGAGTTATCTTCATTACATGAAGAATGGACCAGCTACTATGCATGCCCAAGAATTTACTTGAAGAAGGAAGTTGACTGTCCACAAGAACCTACAGTAAAATAAACTATAGTAGAAGCCATTTTCTTTTAAACACATGGGTAGAAATACAAAGGTATGTGGTTCATTTTCTTGGTTCATGATACACTGATTGATTCACAAATTCTGAACACTTCATAATGATGGTAAAAAAATTGTTCCATATAGTCTTAATGTTATGAATTTTCATCGAAAAGAAGTCTTGTTATCAATGATGAAAACCTGTGAGGTACCCTACAAACAAAGCAAGTTGTTTTGAGATCTAGAATCCCATGATTACAGGGCTACAATCCCCATAAGTGAAACTGAGATTATTGGAGGGTATATCATATGGTATGGGGATTGTCAAATACATATGGTTAAGAATTTGATGGTAAAATCATGACATGGCCAGCTCAATCACATTCTGAGATAACATTTGATGGATTTCCAAGATTGGAGGATTGGTATTCAAGCAGTGATAAGGTATTTACAACTAGCAGTAAAAGATATCATGTACTAATCATTTTACAGCAATCTCATGACTAGATTCAAGGTTTGCAGATTGTTTTCCCACTAAAAATGTTGCCTTGAAGTACAAGAAAAACTTATTGAGTGAATTTGATGGTGATTGTGTTGTATACATGAGCAAGAGGTACTTAGAGATGATTGTCTTCTTATGCATTTTCTACAGAGGATCTCTTTTGAGATTGTGTTTAAGTTTGATTTCATAATTCAGCATGAGGACATGCTATACAATCAGTGTGGGGCAGTTACTATGCATGATGGTTTGTTCTGTCATTTGCCATTCATATTTATTTTTCTCATGCATGTTATTTTCTACAAAAAGTGCAGAAATTGATTTCGGCATATCTTCCAAATGATGAACTGGGTTGTCATGATTTTTGGTATATTGAAGCATGGGATTAATATGCATACAAAATTCACTTTGTACTTTGAAAAAAATGTGGTGTTGTTAGAACTATTTCAGAAGAGTTTCAATTACAAGGAGTTTTAACAAGAGGATATCTTGGGATTTGTGTATTGGATTGTTATGATTTTTGGAAAGAATGTGCATTAAATCGTGACATATAAAACTATCAAAATACTTTATTCATCTGAGTTGTTCTTTGCATGAAAATCCATTGTATCAACAACACTCAAATGAGTCCTTAACAACTTGGTTAATGCAATGTATTGAGTTGCATGAGGACATGCAACATTTTCAGTGTGGGGCAGATGTTGGGTCACATATTTGTCCATATTTTCATCATCTACAGACATCCATTCCATCCCTTCTCCATCCTATTATCGTTCATTTATCATTCCATTTGCCATACATTTGCTACAACTGCTCATAAAATGACATATTATTCTTGTTATGCTTTAGTGGTTAATAATGATTATTCTTCCTTCATTTTTAAAGAATTAAAGACTATTATGCATGATTTTTCTGATGATGGTTTGACGAGTGATTTTATGTATCAATATTTGCAGTAGTCAAGGTTCCAACCCCCAAATGACACATGTGAGTTCCAGCTCGTGGTTAACCATTTTTAGTGAAAAACGTGGCAAATAAGGAGAGACAAATTTGCATGGAATATTGTGAGCAAATGAAGATGAATCGAGAACATCCGAGACATGGGTTTTGTTCAGAATGGGCCCAATTGAGTTTAGTGTGGGTCGTTTTCTAATTGGAGCTACGGTTTGAGAGAAATCGCTGGTTCTTTAAAAGGGTATTTTCCAGATTTACAGTTGCGGTCGGTTCTCTAAACTTAGCAATTTGTTTGAGCAACCCAGGGATTTGGGGATTTGATTTTTATAAATAAGACCTCTTCAATTATGAGAGAGGCAGTCATGAAATTATATAGAATTTATTTGTAAGAAAGAGCTGAACTTATGTAATATCTGAGTTTTCTTCAATAATACAAAGGAGCTGATGGATCTGCAATTATGTGCAACGTTCTCTTAATCTTCTAAGTCTTTTGGCCACGCATGCTAGGTGAGGCAGGGCCCTCTCAATCTAGTATGTGTTGGTCTTATTCATTTACTTGTATTTTTCTTTTCATTGTCTTAATTTATCTTGGTTTATGATTAGTTGATCGCTGCTTACAGTTGTGTGTTGTTTATTAGATTGCTCTTACAACAATATTCAATTCATGTTGTTGTTACTTCATTTTGTTGATAATCCTTTAATTTATGTAAGAGTGTGGTAGTAGTTTTATTTCAGCTGAGTGTATTTTCAAGCAAGAGCGGATTTGATTGATTTTAAGTTATGTGTTTTATTTTATTAAATAGATAATAGTGTTAGTTGGAATTTGTTGCTTGCATATATTGTGCATGGTAACTTTGAAATAAAAGACTTCCTCGAGTTGAAAATTGAATAGTTGGGCAAATACTACAATGCAATTAATTCAAACATTAGTTCAGCCCAATGTAGCGACTGTTTTTCCTTTGAGTGTAGTTGTTGTTCATTTGAAAGGAACAACTGTCGTTCCTTTCACGCGACTGTTGTTCCTTTGAGTGTGGTTGTTGTTCATTTGAAAGGAATAGTTGTTGTTCCTTTCGCGTGACTGTTGTTCCTTTGAGTGTAGTTGTTGTTCATTTGAAAGGAACAGTTGTCATTCCTTTCGTGCGACTGTTGTTCCTTTGAGGGTAGTTGCTATTCATTTGAAAGGAACAACTGTCGTTCCCTTTACGATTGTTGTTCATTTATAGGTGTTGCATCTCTGGAGGTTGGGTATTGAAAACGGAAGGTAAGAACCTATGTAGGAAACAAGTAAAATGTTTGTGCCAATGCCTACCTTTGGTTGATGCATAGAGGTTGATTTTAGGACATATTTAGATCCCAACAATAGTTTGTTTCTAACATTGATGCCATACCTTTGATATGTTGTTTCAAAAAACGATAGATAAAGGGAACCAAAAAACCACCTAAGAAAAACATTGTTGTGTTAATGTATTAGGCAAAATATAATGGATATGAATGGAATTTATGAAGAATACATATGTGAGAAAATCAATAAACACATATGTTGAAGTGTCAATATATTTCTTGAAATATGTATGTGAATATTTGAACAACAATGATTTATGTATTTATGAAGAATTGAACATGGTTTAGGAATGACCTTGTAGGAGAAGAAAGGTCAAACAAAAATTTGTAAGTATATTTTAATCCTTAAATAAAGAAACTTGTATTTTGATAGTATTTTAACATTTGTATCAACTTAAGAATAATATAACTTTAAAAGTTTGTTGAGAAAAAAAATTTAAGAGGGATTTTAGAGCTCAAAATATATTTTATATTAAATTTACTCCTATATAAAATTGTTTTTTTTAAATATTAAAATATGGATTGGAATGCAAAATTAATTGTTTGGATAATTAAATATGTATTGGAATGAAAAATATTTGATTAGTATCACAAATGTGTCAATGAGAATCAATAAAGCAAAGTATTTGTAGGATATTCGATTTCTTATGTTACACATAAAAGATAAGTACTTAAAAAAAAAATAACATTCAAAGTTCAGTTGTTATATTTGGATAAAATATTTAAGCCATAAATCAATGGATTTTACAGAATGTCCATGGGCAGATGCTTATTCACTTTGTGGAAAGAAAACTAAGGTTTAATTTGTTCTTTATCCTTTTTTTTACACTTTTATTATGACAAAAGCAAGTTGTGACTATGCATGCTAAATCTGTCACTGAGTAGCCATATAGTGAATTTCCATGGTTTTGGTTACTCTTTCACATTGCTATGCTATTTATTGGCTATTTTCTCAAACATATGTAATTTTTTTTTTATTTCTTCTACCATTATAAATAAAAAAAAATATTTTCTTTCTCAACATATTTATCTGTATTTTCTTCGGCATTCCCTTTCCCTTGCTTTAGGGGTATGCTAGTTAATTTGTTGTTGAAAAGATAAATTGCCCTCCCATAATAATGTAAACTTTTTTTTTTAAATATATCATAATTGTTTTATAAATTTACATTTTTATAATTTTATACTATATTACAACTTTACAACAGAGGATTTCTCACAATCTATTATATCCATACAATAGAGTGTTCTCTTTGCAAAATCATGAATCTTGACGTGATGTGATGGTTATAGTGTGCTTCAATGCCAATAACTCTTTTTAGGTAGATTAAATATGACATATAAAATTTCTCCTTCACTGCTTTTTCTTATTGTGCCACTTTCAGAGTTTCTTTCATTTGATTAACTTAACCATTCTCATCGATTTTTTTTTCTTTCATTTGATTTTCACTATAATTTCAGTTTTGGATTTCTTGTTGGAAACATGCCAATGAATTTCCTCATGCGGTCACATGCACATGCATGTAGCTATGTTAATGTGCATGGATGCAATCTATTTATGAATTATTCGTGTAACTATGTGATCTATTCATGATCAGTCTGTGTAACTGAGTGATAGATGTTATATATACGAGCATACCCATAGAAGTGTGAGTGCAATGTGTGAAGAGTGTTAGAGCAAGTTGTGTAGAGAGTAGAGTGTGTGTGAGGATAGGATGATTGTATGCCCATGAAGACTATTGTAATTCTTCCTTGAGTAATAAGAATATCGATAATTATTGACTGTGGTTTTTTCCCTCATTGGGTTCCACATAAATCACTGTGTAAAATTGTGGGATTGTTTTTCTTGGTTTAATGCGTGTTTGATCTTTCTCGTTTATATTATGGTTTTATGCTATGTTTTTCTTCCGCTGCCTAACAAGTGGTATCAAAGCTTAGAGTTGGAGGAGCAGAGAGAGAAGAAGAAGATAATCTAGTTGTTGGATCGAAGAGTAGGTTAACTAAGTCAAGTGAAGTGGATCAGCCTAGGATAGGTTTTATTACATCATTGTAGGTTGTCCCTATGGAAAAGTGTGACGGTCGCAGAAAAACTTTCAAAATTTTGATAATTTTGACATCATCGCGGGCACTACACAGTGCACAGTGCGACATCGACGCGGGCACTACATAGTGCACAGTGCGACATCAACATGGGCACTAATTAACACACAATGTAACATCATTGCGGGAACTACATAGTGCAAAGTGAGACATCATTGCAGGCCATAATTTGATAAGGTGCGACACTTCCTAATCATCGCAGGCTACCCTCATAAAAGGTGCGACAATCCAAAAATTAAAGAAAAATTTCGATGGTATGAAGGGTGTATGAAGGGTTTCTTGTATTATTATGTGACATGGTCATGAGATTTAATGTTTTTCTAATGAAACAAGTGGATGAGGTGAAGTATAAGTACGAACCATTATTTAAAGAGTGAGTGGATGTTTTAAAAAAGGTGAACTCTTTTATAAAAAGTGAGGTTAGTAAAAGGGTTTTTTAGGTATAAAATATTGTTTTTTAGAAAACCGTTTTATTAAACTTTTTTGGGGTTTATACCATTATTCTTCCACATTTAAAAAGGCTCAGTTTTATAAGTAGTGTTTTTTTGGATTTTTTTCTACTAATGGCAAAAGTGTAGAGTTCCAAGTTTGAGGTGGAAAATTTCAGTGGTAAGAATATATTTGCACTATTGAAGCTCAAGATGTGAGATCTTCTTTTGAAAAAAGAATTGCAAAAAACCTTGGTTGTTAAGGAAATGAAACCGGAAAGCATGACAGACGAGGGCTGGGAGGATCTGGATGCAATATCCCTCAGTACTATTCGTCTGTGTCTAGCAGATGAGGTGTTGTTTAAAATCGTTGAAGAGAAGACAACAACAGGTTTGTGGAACAAACTGGAGAGTCTGTGTATGACAAATAAATTGTTAAACAAAATCTTCTTGAAGGGGAAGTTGTATAACTTGCAGATGAAAGAAGGTACGAAAATTGTTGATCACGTGAATGTTTTCAATACTCTGATTTATCAATTAACTAGTATGGAAGTAAAATTCGAAGATGTGGACAAGGTGGTTACGCTATTGTGTTCATTGCATGAGTCTTGGGATCATCTAGTCAGAATTGTGTGGTTTAACACAACAAATTTCATTGATTATGACACTGTTGTGGGAGCTTTATTGTCTGAGGAGATGAGAAAAAAATCCAGTAAAGAAACCTCAACAACAGAAGCAATGGTGGTCAGAGGTCGACCTATAGAAAGAGGGAAAAATCAGAGGGGTACATCAACGTCTAATTCAAAAGGAAATAAGAGTAAGAAGAAATTTTGGTTTTGTGGCAAATCTGGGCATCTCAAGAAGGATTGATGGAAAAGACAAAAAGCATCCAAGGAGGACTCCACAAAAGAATCAAAGGAAGCTAATGTAGTTGAAACAAGTTCAAGTTCTAGTTCAGATATGGTTGATGAGGTATTGTCTACTTGTGATGTTTCACATCAACATCGACATTGGTCATTAGATTCTAGTGCATCGAGCCACATGTGTCTTCGTAGAAATTGGTTCTCAACTTACCAATCTATTGATGATGGTGTTGTTTTTATGGGAAATGATTTTTCTTGTAAAATTGTTGGAGTTGGTAGCATCCAGATTAAAATGCATGATAGTTCTGGAAGAACATTAACAGATGTAAGGAATGTCCCCGAACTAAGAAAGAACTTGATATCATTGGGAGTTATAGATTATGTTGGTTACAAGTGTACAACTCAAGGTGGAGTAATAAAGGTGTCCAAAGGCATATTATTAGTCATGAAGGCAAAGAGGATCGAGAACCTTTATCAACTTGAGCGAAGGACAAAAGTAAATCAAGTAGTGGTAGAATTTGACGATGCAAGTGACTCTGTTCATTTATGGCATCAGTGTTTGGGTCATATGAGCAAGAAATGGCTTAAGGTATTAGTTGATCGTCAGTCATTTCCAAGTTTGAAGTTTATGAATTTGAATTTCTGCAAGTATTGTGTTTTTGGAAAACAGTGTAGACAAAAGTTTAAAGAAGGAAGTCATATAAGCAAAGGTATCATTGATTACATTCATTCAGATGTTTGGGGACTATCCCCTACAGTTTCTCTTGGAGGATCATCATATTTTGTGACATTTATAGATAATTACTCTAGGAAGGTTTGGTTCTATTTACTTAAAAGAAAAGTTGATGTATTTAATACTTTTAAGCAATTCAGGGCTTTGGTTGAAAAGAGCACTGATGGGTCAATCAAGTGTTTAAGGACAGATAATGGAGGTGAGTTCACATCTGTGAAATTTGAGAACTATTGCAAGGAATCTAGGATCGAAATACATAATACCATGGTTTATACTCCTCAACAAAATGGTGTTGTTGAACGCATGAATAAGACTCTTCTAGAGAGAGCAAGGAGCATGCTCAGTAATGCCAAGATGAAACATGAAGTGTGGGATGCAGTAGTTCCTATAGCATGCTATCTGATAAATCGATCGCCATCAACTACAATAAACTGTAAGATTCCAGAAGAGGTATGGACAGGTCATTTGTGTGATTTTTCAAATCTGAGAATATTTGGTTGTGATGCTTATGATCTTATTTCTAAAGACCATCGTTTGAAGTTAGATCCTAAATCAAAGAAATATGTCTTTATTGGTTATGGTGATGGAGATAATGGGTATATACTGTTGGATCCTATTTCCCACAAACTCATCATAGGCATAGATGTCGTATTTGATGAATCCTCACTCTTAAAATCAGAATTGGTAGATGTTGAAGTGAGACAAGAACAGGTACCGCAAGTTCAACAAATTTAGTTCGAAACTTAACCATCTTCAGAAAGGGATGAGCATGAAGAAGTTACAGAAGAAGAATATGAAGATGCAGAAAATATCCAAGAAACTGAGGATATGCCTCAACCATCTCTAAGGAGATCTTCACGGTTCAGGAATCCTCCTAAAAGGTATGATGATTATGTTTCATCTGTGGCTTTGGTTTCTATTGATGGAGAACCTAGTTGTTTTCAGGAAGCATTTAAGGTATATGAAAGTGCTCAATCGAAGAAATCTATGAAAGAAGAAATGGATGCCTTAGAGAGGAATAAAATATGGGACCTGGTAGAACTTCCAAAGGATAGGAAGGTTGTCGATAGAAAGTGGGTCTACAAGTTGAAAAAGGGTGTTGATGACAAAGTAAAGAGGTATAAAGCAATACTAGTAGAAAAAGGGTATTCTCAAAAGGAAGGTGTTTATTTTCATGAGATATTTTCACCAGTTGTGAAGCTTGCTTCAGTTCATGTTGTGTTAGCACTAGTTTCTTTACTTGATCTTGAGTTAGAGTTGCTAGATGTTAAAACAATGTTTCTACATGGAGATTTAGATGAGGATATATATATGGAACAATGAGTTTGTTCAGGATCGCAATAAAAGGTGTTAACGATTAAAATCGCAACGACGAATTCTTCCCACAAAGGATTTCTAAGCGATATTATTTATTTATGATAATAATATCTAGTATGTGGTGTTAGCACCAAAAGTCACCCCTAGATTGTGACAGAGGTAAGCCTGATACCCATCAGTTTGTATGTCACTAAGAATAAATTTAATGGCGATCTAATGGGCGCGGTCTCAAGAAAATATCGTCTTAACTCAGAAAACCTGGACTGATATGCACAAGCAGGTGAGGTCTTGGTTTAACTTCAGTCAGTAGGTTGTAGTAAGGGTGAGTAGAAGGAATAATTTGGTGAGAAAATGTAGAGGTCTTCTGAGGACATCAGATCTTTTAGCAACCCAAGGAGGAACAATTTAAACACAAGAACTTCTCGAATTTAAATCTCAAAGAAACTGAAAGGAATTATAACAGCACTATAATCAAACTTTCATCATAATGTAGTCACAATAATTCAAGTGAATTAGTCAATCATGAAATATTTCAGCATCAGAGGAAAACAAGAGGGAGTAAGAAATTTGACTGTCATTAAACAAGAAATCTCAGACTACAATGCATAACCAAGGAACCAGAAGCTTCATTAAAACTTTACAATACGAGAACTTTGCTCTACCATCGACAATAAGAAAATGGCAAAAATGCCTACATATACTCAGAACTAGCTTCGACTACTAAAGGAATGATCATGTCACACGTTTAAGGTTTTGCATCGATAAACTTCTCTGTTAGGCTGCGCATGCAGACGTTGGTCAGACTACCCATGCAATCTTCTGTCAAACACGATCTCTGTTGGTCTGGACTGATGTTCTGCCTCTGCATTTATCCTTTTCTGGCCTTCTATTTATGGAAGGAGACGATGTCCAACCACCACCACCTGCTTCACTAACTATTTCCTCGGGATCAGAGAGGCCCCAAGTCAACTCTACACTTATAGGACATGGATACCTCTTCTTATTTGTTTGATCTTTGATGGATTGTTTGTGGGGAAGTCACGCAGGTGGACATGGACGAGGATCTAGCGAGGATGATTGGCGCTATCGACGTGGAGATGAGATGAGAGGTGGCTATGTAGACAGACGTGGAAAAGGGAAGGCGATCAGGAAAGTGTGGGTGACAGAACTCGTGGGTGCTGAGGTGTGATAGGATGAAAATGAAGTGGCACGGGACGATGATGTGGAGGCCAAGGAGAGACTGCGGTAGTAGGCACAGTGGGGAAAATCCACCTAAGTGGAGGTGAGAGGGAGTACGAGGGAGAAAACATGGTAGGAGGTGATAGGCGGAAGTGAAAAAGGGGATATGACATAGAGAAAAGTGGAGGACAAGTATGTTGCAATGAAAGGAAGAGGGGGAAGGGGAAATGTGACAGGCGGAGGAGAGAGATGGAGTGAGAGACAGATGGCAGTGGTAGGAAGGACT
>ML778692.1:141418-152818 GCA_009831015.1 Picea engelmannii | reverse complement strand
CGCTCGAAAACCACCAACTTGGAATTCCCCCCCTCCTCTAAAGGTAGAATGTCGGGGGGGGGTCCAATATGGGCCCTGCGCCATAGATCTGAGCACACAGATCTTGGCCACCAATATCTACACGCACCTTTAGCACGGCACGCCCGAGCATACAAAATTAGGATAAGTGGGTTTTAGCCCGCTTCTTGTCATTTTTCTGCCATGGTGTCCATTCTTAAGGGGAAAACACCCCTTTACAAACATATGTGATAACATTAGGATCCATGGGGGATGGTCTACTCTCTGTGAGATGCCAAGAACTCGCAGCTTTAGTTTCCTTACTATTGCGTTGTGGAGTCAGCCGACAGAACAAAAAGAAAATGATATTTACAATGACATGGAGGAGCCATCTGTGGCTCAAACAAAAAAAAAATCAGGAAATGCCCATTTACAGGACCACCAAAAAATTCATCACCCTCCAAATTTTGCAACCTGTAAGTATTATCTGGAAATACCTTAGAACTTTTGAAGGGCCCAATCCACAAGGCTTCAAATTTACCATGCTTACCCTTGTCCTGTCTGGGTGCATCCCATTTGAGTATTAGATTTCCCGACTGAAAATCCTCTTTTGTACTTTTCTTTTCAAAGGTCTGCTTGATCTTTTGTTGATGTTCATGTTCCCTATTCACCACCTTCTCTCTAGTCTGTTGGACTTCTACTAGCTGTTGAATTCTTCTGATCATGTCATCAGGCTCTCCCTGGTAGTCTTGGAAACATTTCACCACAGGCAGGGCAAGTTGGGGAGGAAAAACTGCTTTAGTCCCATATACAAGTTGGAAAGGAGAGATACCTAGGGACCTATTTGTTGTCACTCTATCAACCCACAAAGAAAATTTGAGCTTTGAATCCCATGCTTTCTTGTTGTCCTCTAGTAGTCTTTTGATGATCTTTATCAGGATTTTGTTAGAGGACTATGCTAATCAATTGCCTTATGGATAGTAGGGGGTAGAGTGGATCAACGAAATCCTGAACTGCTTACATAACTTGATCAATGGTTCAGCCTTGAAGGATGCAACATTATCAGTGATGATTTTGTTCGAACAACCGAATCTTTCCATTATATCTTCAAGGAAACCAATGATCACTTTGTGAGAGGCACTCCTTGTGGGGATAGCTTATATCCATTTAGTGAAATAATATGTTGCAGTTAGGATCCACCTGTGCTTCCCACTTGAAGGAGGATGAATCTCCCCGATAAAATCCATACCCCACTGTGTAAAGGGTCCTAAAGCTAGTACATGCTTCAAAGGAAAAGACTTGAGATGTTGCTTTCCAGAGAATTTCTGACATTTGATGCAAGCCCTAATTTTCGCACAGATATCAGTGAATAGAGTGGGCCAGTAGTACCCAACCCTGAGAATTTTATAGGCTATAGTTTTCTAGAAATGATGTCCCCCACATAGGTTGTTGTGAAAATCAAACATAATCCTTTGGGCCTCTTGTGGATCTAGACATATTAGAAACACTCCTAGAGGGTCTTTCCAATACAAGACCCTATCAATAAGGCAATATCAGATGGATTTGAGCTTTAAATATCTTTCCTTTCTCCTTCCCATACCATCTGGAGGTCGTAGCTCCCGCAGGAAATATATAATTTCTTTATACCAGGCGCATTCTACTAATGGAGGGATGTTCTAAGAACTTTTATCAAATGTTTCATCCTGCAGGTTTTTTGAGCAAGTGTTGATGAAGTTAACCCCCAAATATTTACAATTAGATTCAGCCAACAACTTGGCTAAAACTTGGCCTTTAACTAGCTTGGTGGGTTTTATTTCCAGATCAAATTCGAGGATTTTGGCAATCCACTTGCTCCTTCTCTCGTCTATTACAGGCTGAATGAGAATGTCTTTCACAGAAGCTTAAGGAACATACATAGTAATTTTTAAATGCAGAACATAGACTCTGAAAGCTTTGAGAGATTTCACCAAGGCATAGACCTGCTTCTCCATGATGTCATATATGATCTCTGCATCCCTCAATGCTCTACTGAAAAAAGAAATAGGTTGCTCCAGCCCTGCATCATTCTTCTGTAATAAAACAACTACCATTGTATCAAAAGAAGCAAAGGAAAAAATCAGAAAATCCCTGGAATAATCGGGACTGATTAGCACAGGTGATTCGGTCAGTGCCTTCTTGATTTGGTTGAAGGATTCTCTGGACTCAACAATCCATTTTACTTCATTCCCCTTCCTGAGCATGGCTTTCATATGTTTCACTAATTCAACAAAATTTGAAACAAACCTTCTTAAGAAATTGATTTTGCCCAGGAAGGACCGAATTTCTTTCTTGGATCTGGAAAGTGATAAGGCTTGAATAGCTTCCACCCTGCTTGAATCAATCCTGACCCCCTCAGTTGATACAATGTGTCCCAGTAAATTTCCTTCCTGCATGGCAAATGAAGACTTCTTGGGATTTAGGGAGAGACCAAACCTTCTGCATTTCAAGAAGACTTTCCTCAGATGTTGACAATGTTATTTATTAGATTTGGAGAAGACCGTTATGTCATCCAAATAAATGACCATGAATTTATCTCTTTCTCCAATGAAGGTGATGTCCATGGATCGCTGAAAGGTTGCTCCCGCGTTCATCAATCCAAAGGGCATTTTGGCATACATGAATGTACCCCAAGGAGTGGTGAAGGATTTATTTTCTCTGTCTTCAGGCAAGACAGAGATCTGATTATAGCCAAAGAAGCCATCAATCATGGAAATCCTGGATGCACCTATTACCCTCTGCAATATATGTTCCATTTTTGGCAAAGGGTAATTGTCCTTCTTAGAGATTTTGTTTAGATTTTTGAAATCAACACACAGTCTGATTTCTCCACTCTTCTTTCTTACTGGGACCAGGTTGGCCACCCATTCTGAATATCTCAAAGGGATAATGATCTGGGAATCCAACAACTTCTTTACCTCCCTTTCCATAATAGGCAACAGTATACGATTAATCTGTCTTAATTTCTGCCTAAATGGTTTGGCATCCTCCTTCAATGGAATCATATGCTTGATAAAGATAGTGTCATAAGCTATGAGGTCTTCATAGGTCTAGGAAAACACATCAGCGAATTCCTTTAATAACTCAGCATACTCGGCCCTCTGCTCCCTTGATAGGTTGCTTGACAACTTGACAAACTTTGGATTCCCCTCTATGTCAATATTACACTTAGTCACATTAGCCTCCTCATTTGAAAGCTTACCCTTTACTGCCACATAAGTTATGTCAAAAAGTATTTCCAAAGGAACGAGTCCCTTTGGGATATGATTGTTGAGCAGCTGAACAATATGGTGATTAGCAATTTAATTCAAAAATACTTTAGGGGGAGGTTCACCCTCGGAATCATGATCCTAATCAATGTGTAATGCAGAGAACTCATCGACCGACTAAAGAAATATTATAATTTCAAGATCATCCTCGAACACCTTCCATTGCTTGATATTATCATGTATAGAGGGCCTATATCTAGTTTCAACATCATCCCTAAGCTTAGGTGGTAGTGGGATCCTGAAATGGCTTGCTGAGACGGCCAGAGAATCAGCCATGACATTTTCTTCTCTGGGAACAAATGAAATGTTGAAACCCAAGAAAAAGATGTCAACCAGATCCCACACCTCATTTCTGTAACTTCTGATCTGAGGGTGCTTGACCTGGTAAAAACTTCTGATCTACTAGAAAATCAACTCAACAACCCCAAACATTGCTATCTCTTCAATTCCCATATCTTTTGCAACCCTCAAACCTAAAACAAGAGCTTCATATTTTGCCACATTATTGGTAATTTCAAATTCTAATTTGTATGACAGAGATATGGTTTCCTAAGCAGGGGAAACAAAGACAACTCTAGCACCAACACCTTCCCTAGAAGAGGATCCATCGAAAAACATTTTCCACACACAAGTAATTGGAGGAGAATCTTCACCGAGAGTAATGGACTTTCTGATCTCAAGAGGAGGTTTAGGGGCATCAATAAGCTACAATAATCTATATCCCAAATCATTATCAAGGGAAAAGATAGGATGATTGGTGGGGTCTACCTCATCACTGATAATGTAGGCCAATTGTGCTTCTTTGTACAGTCTTCTATGTTCCCCTCCAAAGACTGGAATGGTAGCATATGTGAGGTCCATCTACAGGGTTCCCCCAAGCCATTTTATCCAAGATCTTGACAAGAGAATACCAAACTTAGGAGGAACATCAGCCACCATGATATCCATGACCACACTTTTCATGGGCAGTTGGAACAAAGTCACCACTAGATCTTTGATGACCCCAAGACATTGCACTCTCCTTGAATCAAAAGAATACAAATCATGATAAGTTTTAGTGATTTCTAATCTGAGATCTTCCATGACAGTTTTGGGCATGATATTATGAGATGCCCCAGAGTCCATCAGACAGTTATGAAACACCTTATCATGTATGTTCAATGATGTGTAGAAAGGAGGGGATGACTCATCTCTATCTTCTACCATAGGACCTAAGATGACTGTTGGCTTTTCATCTTGGAGATTCACTGAGTCTGTGGAATGGTAGGATGGCTCAGACTATAACAGTTTAGAGAGGGACCTTTTGAATTCTTCATGCTTGACTATCTTTGAAATATGTACAAGTATCCTAATCTTTTGAATTTCATGCTCGAAGTTAAAAGAGGAAGGGGGCTTCAGAATTTCTCTCACCTCTGTGACAGGTTCTTTAACTACTAGTGAGGGATTTTGAGCTTTCTTTTCTTTGTTGTTGTTTTCTGTGTATTTAGTAGGCTTCTCTTCTCTAGAGGGATAATCAGGGATGTCAAACTTCCCTTCTTTCTTCTTATACTGGAGGTTGTATTTGCTGGGACCATTATTTTCCTTATCCCCCTTAACTGGCTCATTTATTTGGTTATCTATGAGGGACTCCTCATATGCAGATTGAGTTAAATGGGGAAATGGGGAGGTGTCTCCGAGACAATGAATTTAAGGGTCAAGCTCCTCTTCTTCCCTTTCCTCATCGATGACAAGGTTGTTTTGGAGAGGGTTTTGGATCTTCTGATCATTTCTATCTATGTCCCTTTGTTCCCTTGGCATAATCTGAGGAGAATTGTTATTCGGCCTCCTAAAGTTGCCTCTGTTATCAACATTTTGAGGATTTATGTATGTTGGATTCTCCTCTACTTCCAATTTTTTCATTCTAGTTGAAAGTTATTTTAGTAACTTGGTTACTTCATCCATTTGAGGGGGGGAAACAGAGGAGTCAGAGGTGGAGACTTTAGATCTCTTCCTTGGTATGTCTCTATCAGCCTTATTCCTAAATTGGTTAGCAGCTAACACGCTAGATTCCACCTCTATGGTTACATCTTGCATGTGAGCCAAGGAAGTAGCTCTTCTCTCTCTGAGAAGGAGGCAGAAATCAGGGTCAAAAGCACTAGCATAAGTGATTTTGGCAAAGGCTTTTGTAGGCTTTATCTCAACAGAGATCTTATTGTACATCTTGTTGAATATTTTGGAGATATTAGAGACATATTCCCCCTCTTTTCTCTTCAAGGACCCAAACTCTGTGATATAATACATAAAATATTTTTTATCCCCCCACTACCTCAAGAAGACATCATCTAAAGCCTCAATCCCAGCAATGGATCCAGGATTCAAACTCCTAAACCATTTCCTAACCTCACCATCAAGAATTTGGACAAAGACTCTCATCCATACGTCTTCATTTTCAATGTTCAGATTGTCTGCATAACTGTAGAAGGAAACAAGGTGTTCTTCAACAGTTATGTCTTATTCTCCCGCGAACTTGGGCATATACTTTAGGTAATCTCCAGCAGGGAGAGCATTCATTGGCTGAGGTAGGACTAGAGGGGCATATCTTGCAGCCACTATGGCATCCATTCGGTTTCTAGGAGGATTGGCACCTGGCATAAGGAAGATGGGCGAAGGAGAACTAGGAGGGAATGGAGTTCAAATATGGGAGGATGGAATTGAGATTCCAAGAGGAAAGGGAAACAACAGAGGATTTGGGGAAGAGGCTACGGAGTTAAGAGGAACATCGGTTTCTCCTACATCCAATTTAACAAGAGGAGTAGTAAATCCAGGGGTGGGGAAATATCCTAAGGTCCTGGGTCTAAGCCACGATACAATATCAGAAGAGGCAGGAGTATCAAAGTTTTCTCCTTCCAAACGGAGGCCAGGAGAAAAGAAATGAACAGGAAAAATCTCAAAATTTAAGGCTCTAGAAATGCCAACAAAAGATGAATAAGGAAGCTGCAAAAAGGCTAATGGATTTTCTGAGGAAGTAAAATGAACATTACCAGAATCACCAGGTCCAACAGCTGAAATACCTTCTTGATGGGTCTTCCCTTTTCTGATAATCTTCTCTGGGTCTGCTTCAGGCGTGGTTAGAGGCAGTTGTGGGTGAGACCTCGTATGTCTGCCTTTCAGAGCCAGTTGAATAGTGGAGTCGCCTCAGTGGAGTCGCAATAGTGGAGTCGCCAGGTGCATAGTAGCAATCTTTGATGTACTGAGTTCTGATGCACCTTCAAAATCAGTAAGTTGTGTTGTTCAATCCCAGGGAAAATATTCAACTTCATCCCCGACAACGGCGCCATAAATATTAGCACCAGAAGTTACCCCTGAATCGCGACATAGAAAATCCTGATACCCATCAGTTTGTATGTCACAAAGAATAAATTTAATGGCAGTCTAATGGGCGCAGTCTCAAGAAAATATTGTCTTAACTCAGAAAAATGGGACTGATATGCACAAGCCAGTGAGATCTTGGTTTAACTTCAGTCAGTAGGTTGTAGTAAGGGTGAGTATAAGGAAGACTTTGGTGAGAAAATGTAGAGGTCTGTCGAGGACATCATATCTTTCAGCAGCCCAAGGAGGAACAATTTAAACACAAGAACTTCTCGAATTTAAATCTCAAAGAAACTAAAAGGAATTATAACAGCACTGTAATCAAACTTTCATCTTAATGCAGTCACAATAATTCAAGTAAATCAATCAATCATGAAATATTTTAGCATGAGAGGGAAACAAGAGGGAGTAAGAAATATGATTGTCATTAAACAAGAAATCTCAGACTACAATGCATAACCAGGGAACCAGAAGCTTCATTAAAACTTTACAATACATGAGATTTTCTCTACCATTGACACTAACAAAATGGAAAAAATGCCTACATATACTCAGAACTAGCTCTGACTGTTGAAGGTGTGATCATGTCATGTGTTTAAGGCTTTGCGTCAGTAAAATTCTCTTTCAGGCTGCCCATGCAGTCTTCTATCAGACGTGATCTTTGTCAGTCTGGACTGACGTTCTGCCTCTGCGTTTGTCCTTTTTTGGCCTTCTATTTATGGAAGGAGACGATGTCCAACCACCACCACCTTATTCAATAACTGCTTCCTCGAGATCGGAGAGGCCCCAAGTCAACTCTGCACTTGTAGGATGTGGCGACCTCTTCTTCATTGTTTGAGCTTTGTTGGATTGCTTGCGGAGGAGTCATGCAGGTGGATGTGGACAAGGATCTGGTGGGGACGATTAGCACGATCGACGTGGAGATGAGACGAGAGGTGGCTATGTAGATAGACGTGGCAGAGGGAAAGCGATCGGGAAAGAACGAGTGACAAAACTTGTGGGCGCTGAGGTGTGATAGGACGAAAGAGAAGTGGCACGAGATGATGATGTGGAGGCCAAGAAGAGACTGCGGTAGTAGGTGCAGTGGGGAAAATCCGCCTAGGTGGAGGTGAGAGGGAGTACGAGGGAGAACACATGGTAGGAGGTGATAGGCGGAAGTGAAAAAGAGGATATGACATAGAGGAAAGTGGAGGACAGGTGTGCTGCAATGAAAGGAAGAGGGGGAATGGGAAATGTGAAAGGAGGAGGAGAGAGATGGAGTGGGAGACAGATGGCAGCAGGAGGAAATAGTGGCAAGCATGAGTGGTGAGTGGTCTACTTAGAGGGGGGGGTGTAGTTGGTAAGTGGTATAGCGTAGGTGGGGGTCCGAGTTCATGAGGAGGTTCCACGATAGTGGGGGGCCCACGCTCGGAAACCACCAACTCGGACCCCCCCCCTTCGCTAAAGGTAGAATGTACGGGGGGGGGTCCGATATGGTCCCTGCACCGTAGATCTGAGCGTACAGATCTCAACCGCCCGAATCTACGCGCACCTTTAGCATGGCGTGCCCGGGCATAAAAACTTAGGATAAGTGGGTTTTAGCCCGCTTCTTGTCATTTTTCCGCCATGGTGTCCATTCCTAACGGAAAAACACCCCTTTACAAACATATGTGATAACAGGTGGGACCCCCTTTTAGACTAGAGGCGCAAATATAGACATGTTGCGCTAATATGTTGTTGTTGTTATGACGTTTCCTACACAGTCCCATACATTTGATGATGCAGTCTTGGTTTCATTTGATGTGACAAATGGGTGGTTGATGCATTGTTGCCAAATGTTGTTGATATTTACTTGTGATACAAGGCAGTGCCATGGGTATGAGGATTATGTTGTTTAAATGTGCTATGTTATGTTATCTTATAACATTGATTACTAATCCATATATGATTTATGCAAAAAATAATCAAATGGGAGCTTGATAAAAAAAAAAAGGAAAAACTATGGATAAGTTCTAAAGCTATGGAAAAAGGATTGTATATAGACCTTGTGACATAGTGGACCTATCTACTATACTATTTGTTGGATTAAAGGATTATGCAATTTTTATTAAAAGAATTAAATGGACACACATATGGTAATGTTAATGTATGGTGGTGACATGTTTGGGTGGCACACTATACAATGGATATGTTATCGGATCTATACAATAGATATGACATTGAAATTATGCATTGGTTACATGGTTGAATTTAATGGTTGATGGAATGGATAGTATGTAGAATTGAATAGGGCCAGGTGAGGAAGAGACATGCATTTACTGCATGTCACTCCAAACCTCCCTTGAGCCCGTCACCCCAACATAGTTTCATTGTTGCTCTGTTGGTTGTGGAAGCTCTAGGATTTCAGGTTTCGAAGGGGAAAACTCGAGCTAACTCTTCATTAAAGAGATTTTTCACAGGTATGGCTCTTTGATTTCCATCCATGATGGACTCTCTGTATTATGAATCAAATGGTGGCTCAAGATTGCATGGGTTCTGTGTTTTCTTGATTTTTCGACTGAGTGTCAATATTGTGCTCTGGGTTCTCTATGATTACTGCAAAATGTTTGCATTTGTAAGTGAAGTAATGGGTGTTATTGATTGTAAATTATGCGCATCGGTTATTGACTCGGTCAGCTTGGTTTTTTATGATGATTCTCTATGAAAAATGGTAACACTAGTGCAATGAGCTCTAAGTTTTATTGTTGCGGGGATTTAACCACCAGTTTGGGTATCAGTTGTTGTTAACCCTTTCTTATTCTCGATCATTGTTGTGAATATTTATCCAAGTTGTAATGCAACTATCGATAGAATTTTTTGGTTCTTTTGGCTAAGCCCTGAGCTATTGTTTGTATGGCTTGTTCTTTACTATCATTTCACCAAAATCTTTCCACAATCCAATCTTGGTTTGCCTAGAAAGTTTAACAAAGGCATGTGTATGTATGAAATGGATATGATTTGAGTTCTGGCATTCTTTTCACGAATAATTTTCACACCTGCTCCTCTCATCTCTACTATAATGATGATTGTTATGTTGTCAGGCCTCACTGTCAATTGTTTTGGAAATTTATTTATCTCCTAGGTGTTGAAAAGAGACATGGTCTCTCTGTCTTTTCGAATATCCTTCATTGTTTAATTTAACCCTTGTTTCATCTCTGCAATAAAGTGTTAGAGGCATCTATGTGTTCCAGGGGTGTTGAGCTCGAATTTCCTTATTTTCACTCAGGCATTCTCTTAGGGTTTTGTCAAGATCTTGGGGTCATAAGTTGAAAGATTGTGGTGTTTTAAAAGAGCATGGCTCTATGTTCTTCCATGATTATATTTGTTACTTGTGGTTTCTTCTCGGTGGTAAATTCTTGAGAATGTAAAATATTATGAGCTCTTTGTGCTTTTTTAAAGTCAAGCAGACTTTCGTTACTGTTGTAGGAAAATTCCCCTGCGGACAAGTGAATGTCCTCTTGGATCTTAGACCCCTATGACCAAGACAGAAAAGTGTTAATTTTGAACACTGACTTTCCTTTAAACATAGCTAAACCAGTCAATAGAGAAGAGGAAGAAAGTATGAGTACCTTTTTATGAAGTTTGTCCTCACTCAGTCCAAGTTGAGCTTGATCTCCAAGTCCTTCAACGAGGCCTGCAATCCAATAAACAACGAAGAAAAAGCATACTTCCTATTCTACCATGATTAGTTTAAATCTAGATTTATCCAAAGAGACAAGTCCATGCAAATGTATACAAACTTGAAGGAAATAGGACAAACACATGCATTAATGAGAACTCTAAAGAGATACTTACAAACCATTGATGAATTCACAACAACCTCTCCAAGTCCTCCTCGTCCATCCCTTGCACAAAGCTCCCAAGACCATAAGTTTGATACCTCCAATTTGCTTCTTAAATCTTTCTCCCAAGACCATAGGTTGGATACCTCAAATCTTCCTCCTCCTTATGAGATCATAAGTTTGGTACCTCTAAACTCCTCTATTCCCACCTTCTCCATGGAAATCCCTTATTATATAGGATTTGGAGGCTTAACCACCATGGAGAGGATCAATCATCAGATCCACTAAAAAGGGATCTGAATGATATTTAGGGAGAAAATATCTCTTTAAGGATTTTTGGGAGGAAATATCCCTCAAGGATTTTAAGGAGGAAATATTTCAACCATCCATGAGATCCTCCACCTTCCCTAAAAAATAGGAAACCAAATGTGAGGTGGATTCTCACACTTAATTAATTTCTTTTTCATGAATATTAATAATAATTCATGTGCACTTGGTATTTTGGCCTTCATGTAATATATCCCTCCTCCACATTGACTAGGGATTGTGACATAGGTTATTCCATGGTGTCGAGGTGTATGAGACACTTATATGACACTTTATGAAACTTAGGGCGAGGTACCTGTAATAACCCATTAATTCATAGTATCATCTGGTGAATGGAAATTTTTCACTCTAGGTGTATATTGGTTTGCAAATAATATTTCATCTCTGCAAATTATTTTCAAGGAAAAGAAAAGAAAATTCATGGTTGTTGACACTGAGTGGTTTTTTCTAACCCCATGGTGACAAAAGAAAGGGAAGCAGTGCACCAACCCCTCAAAAGGGTCATTAAGCCTAAGTTTTGCCTCATACACTGCATTCGCGCCTAGAGAATAAAGAACGCACTTAGATTGACAGTCGATCTAGCGGTGCGTAGATCAACAGCTGAAAGTGGATTTTGGACCCCC
>ML778692.1:128415-141223 GCA_009831015.1 Picea engelmannii | reverse complement strand
CCTCCATGAATAAACAGACTCAGGATAAAAACATTAGGTTAATAGTTATGATTAGACCTGTTAATGATAAATTAATTATTAATTAATTAATAATTAAGCTAGCGTGTTAGTAATTAATCAATTGTTAATTAATTAAATTAGTAATTAAGTTAGTAGTTAAGTTAGTTTGTTAGAATTAAAATGTTAACATATAATAAACCAATTAGAAATAAAACAAATTAAAACAAAAATTATAATAAACAAACAATAAATAAAATATATACAAAATTAAAACAAAACATAGTAATAAAACTAATAAATAAAAAACAAAAACAAATATAAAATAACAAAACAAAAACATAAACAAAATATATAATAAAAAATATTAAAAAACTAAAACTAAAAAAAACATACTATCCTAAGTCTACCCACCCAAAACCCCACGCATACCTTCATACATCATGTCCCATCTAAATTCAAATCAACGGGTGTAATTTTTTCTGGACCCCCCCTCTCCATCCGAAGTTTAATGAGAGGGGGGGGGTCCGGAATGGTAGTTTCTAAAAACCACCCTCCGGAAAGGTGTTTCCCCCACAGGACATCGGACCCCCTGACCTAAAACCACTTACCACCTCAGGGGGGGTCCGGAATACCACCCATCCCAAAAAAACTGCTTTTCTCATTTTTCGCCCATTTTTGCCTGTTCAGCATGCCATCTTCCGAAGCCAATTCCGGGTGAACAAAAACGAATTTTAAGAAACCGAGAGAGGTTTTTCTCTGTAACGGGATGAAGAATAAAAAATTCTCTCATTTTGATCACAAGTGCCACGGGAAGGGAGAATCGAAACCATCTTCGAGGCCTTTTTTTCTAGATTTTCATTTTTCCGTTACAGTCCTGATTTTGCGGGAGATGTTACAGCCAGTGGGAGGTGAATTTGGAGAAACTGAAGGAGGTTTGTGTCCAGAACATAACCATATACAATAACCTCCTTCATTTGTTTCCCAAGTGTCAGTGTTGAATATAAATTGATGTCTATTCGAACCCCTTTTTTGCAAAAATTAGGCCCATCTTTCATGGTGGACAGTTCCAGATTTTGGGGGATTCGTGGCTATTTTTGGCCGAGGCGGTTAAATATAACTGACATGACTTGTTGGGTATATCCCCTATTTATTCAGAGGATTTTAATGTAATGGGGTTCGACCTGTGAGGTGTATTTTTTCCTTTGCTGGACCATGGGTTTTTTTTTCCAGGAGGATGTTTCTCTGTAATCTTTAAATGATCAATCAGAAATAAGCAAACTCTTATCAGGATTCTTGTGTCGAGATGTTGGTGGTGTTTCCTTTCTCTGTTAAGTGTTTCAGGTTATCATTTCACTTGTTTTCAAATTCTTATTGTCAAAGGATAGTAATAGAGCATAATTTATTGGAGAAAATACTCTGCTTTTGGTTCTTGATAATATTTATGTTTCTCTTCTAAAAGTTCAGTTTAGCAATTCTTAACTACTCCTTTGCCTGGCTTTTTTCCTCCCCTATTTCTTCCTCATTTCACAAGATTAAAACTTATTTCAATCCAACATTTCAACTACCTTTCCCTGTGTAGGATATTCATCTAGATATAAGAATTAATCATATATGTAAGCACATACCCCATTCTCCCACTGGCCCTCCTTGTTTTCCCAAACCAACCATTTAAAAAACCAAAAACCCCGACCCCTCATAACTAGCCTAATATCCTATTCCAAACCAAGCTAAATCATACAGAGAGATCCCTCTCTGAGTCTTGGAGGGCTAGATCCAAGAATCGAAGTGGTTTTGATGTTGCCTCTGTGACTGCCATCAGAGCCTTGGGAAAATTATAGAGTGCTAACAGAATGGAGACCATACTGGGAACTCTCCCCAGTAGTACACTTCAAAGCTCCAGATTTGATCACTGATGGTGGACAGTGACCAGACATAAGAAGGTTGGGATGATTCATCTGGAAACTCCAATCAGCTCCAGACAGTGCCAACTCAAAGACTCCATTGGAGGAAGAACCTAAAGCATGGCCAAGCAGCCTAGAAAGACCAGGTACTCAAGCTGAAATTACATTCAAGACATCTTTGGTTTTATTTGCAATTATGTTTTGTCTTATTCTAAGCCTGATCAATAGTATATTGTTGAAGATTACATTGACCGCCTATTGATTGATGAGCCCCAAGAGATCATATCCCCAATTGTAGATTATGTACATACTCATACACCTGTGCACACCTCAGATGCACCTGTAGAAACCCTAGTGAGACATAAGCCTCCTGCTTTATCTCTTATTCTTGCTAAACCTCTGGATGGATGTAAGCCTCCTACTTCACCTTCTGTACTTGCCAAAATCCTAGACAGATACAAGCCCCTAGATTTGCCTCCTATCCTCCATGACTTCCCTGCAAATTACACCAATAATCTGCCCAGGTTTGATGGAGAGAATGCCAATATTACTGCTGAAAAGAATATCCAAAGTCTTGAGGATTTTCTTGACCTCTTTGAGGTAGAAGATGATGATGTTTGCATACGAATGTTTTCCCTATCATTGGAAGGTGAAGTCAAGAATTGGTTTAGAAAACTCCCAGCTGCAGGTATTCACAATTTCCATTAGTTTGTGCAAGTTTTCTTGGATCGATGGGTGATCATGAGAAATGTCTTTCTCATCCTGGAAGAGTATGACCATTTGAAAAGACAGCCAGGGGAAACAGTATAATAGTTTTCAGCTAGATTCCATAAGGTATATCATGCAATACTTGCTGATATAAGGCCACCCCCAGGATCAGCTCACTTGCATTACCCAGATGCCTTCGATCCTGAGATGACATTTCAGTTAAGAGAAAGGAACACTGCAACTCTTGAAGAAATGCAAAGGGCTACAGTTGATGTGGAGACCAACTTGCTGATAAAAAGGTCAAAGGTAAAGAAAAAAGAAAAGGAGCAACTGAAGTCATCAGAAGCTAAACTGAAAAGTTTGGCCAGTGCCATGGAAGAGATGATGCAGAGGATCAACATGAATGATGAGCTTGCTAGCCAAAGACATCATGACCCATTGACGGTCACTGTTCCCAAACATTTTTCTGTTCATCCTTGGTACCATGGTTTGGATAATGAGTCTTTCATGTATTCAATTCACAACACAGTCAAAGATGAAGCTCCATCTCAAATTGTAGAGGAACAACCAGCTGATATGATGTGCATGTTTGATTGCATTCCGTACATGGATAATCTACCCAAGTATGATCAGTATGATGATGATAATGAGGCTGTAATAGAGGTGGATTGTTCAAAGAAATCAGCCACATATGAATGGGAGGAAAAATATCATTTACAGTTCAGATATGACAATCAACCCTTGCACAATAGTCATGACAGCCATGAGGAAGAGACAGAAAATTTCAGAGTAAGGGAAAAATCTTTGCCCTTATGTTTCTCTTCTTTTCAATTTTTGAGAGGAAATTGTAAGCAAGTTGTCAATAGTAGAGAGGGAGAATTTTTTGATCAACTAGGTGAAGATGTCATTGTTGATGTGGAGGCTGTTCTAAATCCAGAGTTGCAGCCCTTTACCTACTTTTATTTTCAAATTTCAAATGAAATCTTAAAGCCTGAGACAAACTGTGAGTTAATCCAAAATAACTCTGTACCATTGTGCTTTAATTCATTTCAAATTTTGAAGGAGACTCTTGAACAAGTGTTGAAGGATGAATACATAAACAATCAGGAAATTTCATTTGAATCAATGCAACAGTCTTGTCAGTCTTTTCAAGATCCAATAGCTGATCGGTTGGATGACCTATGTTGTCAAAGTCATTTTCCATCATCCAGCCATGGGATAAAAAGTTGTTATGATAGGGATATGATAAGACAGTCAGCTACAGGGGTGTGTTCAGCAGAAGTATCATTTCAAAACCCCTCAGAAAAGTTGCATCCATGTCAGGAAATGCATGAGGATGAAAATAACATAGATACAGTGCCAGAGCATGTTGCTCACTTGGCAGAATCCAAAAATCAAGGAACATGTCATTTCTACCTTGATCCTATAGCTACCTATGTGGAGAATTTTTTCACTGTAGAGCCTCAATCTATCTCTGGCAATACTTTTATTCTTCAATATTTTCGAGGTCTCTATGGTAAATATCAATCATGTTTTCAGCAGCGGCCATTACACTTTGTAGTTTTGAATCTATGGGCAAAGGGTCAGGCTACCTTTTTTATTGTGCAAACAAGTAGTCAGGTAGTCCACTGGTCTCAACAACTACTTGATTGGCTGCATTGGCATTATTGTATCATTTAGAACGAAAAAATTATCAGTACCATAGGGTCGGTAGGAAAAAAATGAATAAGCTCAACATTTCGAGCATCTTTTTTTCAGCAGTGTTTATTTTAATTTGGTTTCAGTTGCAAGATCAAAACAGGTACAGGTTGCAGAATAAGATTTTGGGATCAGCCCAATGGATAAAGCACCGGTCTGCATGTTCAGAGGTCCATGGTTCTTGACACCTCCTGAAAGAAGCTGCCATCCCCAAGTGGAGCCACTGTTATAACCCTATAATTCATAGTATCCTCTGGTGACTGGAAATTTTTCACTCTAGGTGTATATTGGTTTGCAAATAATATTTCATCTCTGCAAATTATTTTCAAGGAAAAGAAAAGAAAATTCATGGTTGTTGACACTGAGTGGTTTTTTCTAACCCCATGGTGACGAAAGCAAGGGAAGCAGTGCACCAAACCCTCAAAAGGGTCATTAAGCCTAAGTTTTTCCTCATACACTGCATTCGTGTCTGGAGAATAAAGAACGCGCTTAGATCAACGGTCGATCTAGCAGCGCGTAGATCAACAGCTGACAGTGGATTCCAGACCCCCTCGATTGTTCTGTTTTTAACGGTGGGGGGGGGTCTAGAATGAGGCGGGTTTTTCCGACAGGCCCTATCCCAACGTGTCATTGATCCATTGCATCAGGCCTCCTCCGCTCCATGCTACATCCTTCATCCACGCTGCGCCTGTCAGTTCCTCACCCTTCATTCCTTCACCCCTTCGCCAATCTTACCCCTCCATGAATAAACAGACTCGGGATAAAAAAATTAATTTAATAGTTATTATTAGACCTGTTAATGATAAATTAATTAATAATTAAGCTAGCGTGTTAGTAATTAATCAATTGTTAATTAATTAAATTAGTAATTAAGTTAGTAGTTAGGTTAGTTTGTTAGAATTAAAATGTTAACATATAATAAACAAATTAGAAATAAAACAAATTAAAACCAAAATTATAATAAACAAACAATAAATAAAATATATAAAAATTAAAACAAAACATAGTAATAAAACTAATAAATAAAAAACAAAAACAAATATAAAATAACAAAACAAAAACGTAAACAAAAAATATAATAAAAAATAGTAAGAAACTAAAATTAAAAAAAACATACTATCCTAATTCTACCCATCCAAAACCCCACGCATACCTTCATACATCACGTCCCATCTAAATTCAAATCAACGGGTGTAATTTTTTCCGGACCCCCCCTCTCCATCCGAAGTTTAACGAGAGGGGGGGATCCGGAATGGTAGTTTCTAAAAACCACCCCCCAAATAGGTTTCGACCCCACATTCCAATGGACCCCCCCCAAAAAAACCGCTTACCACCTCAGGGGAAGTCTGGAATACCACCCATCCCAAAAAAACCGCTTTTCTCATTTTTCGCCCATTTTTGCTTGTCCAACATGCCATCTTTCGAAGCCGATTCCGGGCGAACAAAAACGAATTTTAAGAACTTGAGAGAGGTTTTTCTCCATAACAGGATGAATAACAAAAAACTTTCTCATTTTTTTCACAGGTGCCATGAGCAGGGACAATCGAAACCATCTTCGAGGCCCTTTTTTCCATATTTTCATTTTTCCGTTACAATCCTGATTTTGCGAGAGATGTTACGGCCAGCTAGAGGTGAATTTGTCAAAACCGAAGGAGGTTTTTGTCCAGAACATACCCATATACAATAACCTCCTTCATTGTTTTCCCAGGTGTCATCATTGAAGAGAAACAGATGTCTATTCGGACCCATTTTTTGCAGAAATTAGGCCTGTCTTTCATGGCAGACAATTCCAGATTTTGGGGGATTCGTGGCTATTTTTGGCCGAGGCGGTTAAATCTAACTAACACAAATTTTTGGGTATATCCCCTATTTATTCATAGGATTTTAATGTGATGGGGTTCGACCTGTGAGGTGTAATTTTTCCTTTGCTGGACCATGGGTTTGTTTTTCCAGGAGGATGTTTGTCTATAATCTTTAAATGATCAATAAGAAATAAGCAAACTATTATTAGGATTCTTGTGTTGATATGTTGGTGTCGTTTCCTTTCTCTGTTAAGTGTTTCAGGTTATCATTTCACTTGTTTTCAAATTCTTATTGTCAAAGGATAGTAATAGAGCAAAATTTATTGGAGAAAATACTTTGCTTCTAGCTCTTGATAATCTTTATGTTTCTTTTCTAAAAGTTCAGTTTAGGAATTCTTAACTACTCCTTTGCCTGGCTTTTTTCCTCCCCTATTTCTTTCTCATTTCACACCATTAAAACTTATTTCAATCCAACATTTCCACTACCCTGCCCTGTGTAGGAGATTCGTCTAGATCTGAGAGTTAATCATATATGTAAGCACAGACACCATTCGCCCAATGGCCCTCCTTGTTGTCCCAAACCAACCATTTAAAAAACCAAAAACCCCGACCCCTCATAACTAGCCTAATATCCTATTCCAAACCAAGCTAAATCATACAGAGAGATCCCTCTCTGAGTCTTGGAGGGCTAGATCCAAGACTCGAAGTGGTTTTGATGTTGCCTCTGTGACTGCCATCACAGCCTTGGGCAAATTAGAGAGTGCTAACAGTACCTAGGTGTGAAAATTTCATGTGTAACAAAATGCCCCCTAAAGTGTGAGGTCATCAGAGAGAATGATGGCCAAAACACTTTAAAAATCTTTAATGCAAGGGTTTGGAGTTGGAGAACCTGGAAGAAGCTGCAAACAACCATCAAACAGTATTAATAAATGTTCCATTTTCGAGGCAGGCATACCTATGCTCGGAATACAAGATGACTCAAAGCATGGTCGTCAATCAATACACTGTGGATCGATGAAAAATATTGACTAAGGATATGGCCACCAAAGATACAATGTGGATCCATACCTCCATGACATGAATTGATCGTAGCCACAAAAAATACACAGTGGAGCTACGAGATGATAAAACATAGCCACAGATCAATACAATGTGGATCCATGTGACAGTCTATACATCAGCATGCTCAAATGATCTCCTTCCGCGGCCTGGGAAAAACAAATAGCAGAGTGAACGCTCAACCCAGGGACTTCGTCCCAATCCTGATGTGGTACAAATCTAGCCATGTGAATAGATGTTTTGATGTCGAACATGGTAGAAACCACTTGATTACCTGTCATTGAGTTAAATTGTTAAAAAGTGCGAGGGAAATGACCAATGATGTCAATGACTCCCAAGGTACCCTAGTACATTCTAGCGAATGTGAATAAATGAGTTGAGGTTGAACATTCATGGAATCATCCGATCAAAGTTCAATGATGTAAACCAATTGTTGAAAGAGAGGATTCCTTCCATTGAGGCATGCAGGTCCCAAGGTACTAATTGGTTTCTAAGTCGAATTCCTAGATGATGTGTTGAAGTCGATAGGAAAAGACTCGTCGAAGGAGGGCCTTGATGTATCCCCCATCACTGACACAATACTAACATAGGAAAGTGATGTAATATGGTGAATCAAATGAGTATGGAATGACAAAGAAAATGGAAATTGGAAATACTATAGATGGATGGTTTGAAGTGAAACTTCCCTTGAACATGATGAGGCAGGACAACTGACTTGGCAGCATTGAATTGATGAGTACCAAAATGTAATGTGATGACAATAACATCACTCTTCGACTGGACAAAAAATTATGGTGACAGATGGAATTGGTATGACTCGGAGACAAGCGGATTACCCAACTGTAAGATGAGATGCAAAAAGGTGCCATGTTCAAGGGTGACAAAAGTTGCCATAAAGGATTCTCAAAAACTTGACCCACTTCCTTCAATTTTTCCCCCACCCAGATAGATGAGTACCTCTTTTTAATTTAACGAGCTTGAGGAGGGTAACACATGCTCGATATAACTCACTTTCGGTAAGTTACTCTTCCTTTGTTTAAAGAACTGGAAGTAAGGGTTTGTTCCCATATGGGCCCTTCAATGTGTAGTTTATCGAGTCCAAAAAAGGAAAACTTAGTGGGTTTTCATGCTTAGAGAGTCTGAAAATAACTTAAAGATGACTTCAGGGTTGTCCTTTTTCGTAATTTTAGTCTCGCGAGGCCGAAAAAGAGATAAAATACCACTCGAAAGATGCCCTTTAAAACCTTTTAACAAGTGTGAAAGGAAGACAGATCACTCAACAATCTTTTCATGTTTAGAGAGTCTAAAAAGAGCTTAAAGGAGACTCCAGGGGGTTCCTTTTTCGTATAACCTTTACGAGTCCGAAAAAGTGATAAAAGTCTACTCGGTTACATTCTCATGTTTTTTTGAGCGTGATAAAGAACAAAGACTAAGCTCGGTATTGGTTTCATTTTTACACAAGCTTGAAACAAAATTAAACTATGCTTGTAAATTCCCAACATAATTTCCAAGGGTAGGGATACCCATGGATGGTTGGTACTCTGCCCCTAGCTTGAAAAGCTAGCAGCTTAACTCCAGAATGATAATCAAAGGCTGGTGACATGTCCCCCCAAGATTTAATTCATTCCCCGACTTTGAGGTTGTCACCAATTTCTCTACTAGATGGAGAAAAAGGATAAGGTGGATGAAAAGAAGGTTCAAATATTATACCTAACGAAATACTTGACTCGTTATCTACGACATCTAGCTAAAGACTCGAATCAATATCTACGAGATCTAGTGAAAGACTCGACTTGAAGGGAGAGGTGACTGCTTCATTTTTCAACGAGCTTGACATAAGAAAAGAACTATTCCCAGGACCTCTGTTTCATTTTTTAACGAGCTTGCCACAGAGAAGTAAAAACTATTCTCAAGGTTCTGAATTCAATCCCCATATTTCTGTTTCATTTTTTAATGAGCTTGCCACAAAGAAGTAAAACTATGCTCGTAGCTTTTGTTTCATTTTTTAACGAGCTTTCCATAGAGAGGAAAACTATGCTCGTAGATTATGTTTCATTTTTTAACAAGCTTGCCACAAAGAGGAAAACTATGATCGTAGCTTCTATTTCATTTTTTAACGAGCTTGCCATAGAGAGAAAAAATATGCTCGTAGCTTTTGTTTCATTTTTTAACGAGCTTTCCATGGAGAGGAAAACTATGCTCGTAACCTATGTTTCATTTTTTAACGAGATTTCCACAGAGAAGTGAAACTATGCTCATGACATCTGTTTCATTTTGTTAATGAGCTTGCCACAGAGAAGAAAAACTATGCTCATCGCTCTAGGTTCAATCCCTAGATTTTTGTTTCATTTTTCAACGAGCTTGCTACAGAGAGGAAAACTATGCTCATGGTTTCTGTTTCATTTTTTAATGAGCTTGCCACAGAGAAGCGAAACTATGCTCGTGGATTTTGTTTCATTTTTTAACGAGCTTGCTACAGAGAAGAGAAACTATGCTCGTAACCTCTCCTTGATCATGGCTTCCAAGAGAACAATTCTCTATAACGAATACATGTCAAGGGACAAATGTCAATCATGGCTTCCAAGAGATCTTCACTAGATGGAAGAAAATCACTCTGGAAGGAATACATGTCGACGACCTCGATAAGGGTAGGGAGATCTGGCTCTAATAGCCCTATCCAAGAGATGACCATGTCAACTACCGAATCTAAGCCAGGAGAAGGGAAATATTCCCTCTCGTTCAGCATTGAATGCATGGGGCACGTCGATACATAATTGACCCGCGGCGGGGTGGACATCGCTGGCATGTACAGACCGTTCAAGGAAGGATGATGGTTGACCATCAAGTGAGGGTCAATGAATGAAAGTTGATCGATCATTACTATGTTTCCATTGTGAGGGAAACACATCATTCGAAAGAGAGTGGACACCAAATCTCTCATAAGGTATACATAGTCTCTTGCAAGGAGCAGGTTAAATTCCAAGGGGTCGTGAACTACCATCACATCGACGCAGACCGTTCTTCCTCCCAAAGTAACCGAAAAATGAGGAAGGATCCCTAAAGGTCGACTAGCTCTTCTGTCAAAGGTCAACAGATTTTGAGTTACGGGCGCAAGATGAGGGGAACCAAAATCTTTCCAAGCATTCACAAATAAGATGCTAACAGAATCATCTTTGTCTATTACAATGTTAGGAATACTCCTATCACAAACCTACATGGTGATTTGGAAAGGCGTGTAAGAAGGAATACGAGGTTCTGTCAAATGATTCCAATCAATAGAAATCATCTGATTGCTTGAAGGGGGTGCCATCAGGATGGGCAGAGTGCCCCCTTGTTTGGGTGAATCAGTATTAATGAGGTAGACCTAAGCGACATCCTCACTCTTTGAATGAGGAGTGGGATCGAATCATGGTGGAATCGGGTTATCCACTTTGGTTGAATTCTTCAAAGGAGGAGTGGGATTGACCGATGGCAGAACCAAATCGACCACTTTGGCACTCTTCAGAGGAGGAGTGGGATTGATCGATGATGTAACCAGAGAAACCACTTTGGAACTCTTCATAGGAGGAGTGGATTGACCGATGATGTAACCAGAGAAACCACTTTGGAACTCTTCAGAGGAGGAGTGGGATTGACTGATGATGTAACTAGAGAAACCACTTTGGCACTCTTTATTGGAGGAGTGGGATAGATGATGACAAAACTGGATCGACCACTTTGGGTTCACTCTTTAGATGAAGAGTGGGGTTGACCGATGAAGGAACTAGATCAGCTACTTTGGTTAGTGGTTCAACCGAGGAGGAAACCAGATTGACAACCTGAACAACCGAACTTACCGAGGATGGAACAGGATTGACCATTTCATCAACTAACGATGGGTTAGGAGGAATCTTATGATAAAAAGTTGGAATTTGAAGATTTTCCAAAAGAGAAGAATCATCGTCCATACGAGGACAAAGTTGAGAGTAATGATCACCTTCGCATAACATGCAAGGAAATTTGGCAATTCTCTTCTTCTTACCAACCTTAACGTCACTAGTTGACGGGGTGTCACCAACATATCCAACAAGGTTCGATGACGTGAAGGACCACATTTCTAATACCTTGGGAAGACCATGGAAATCCCTCAGAAAGTGGTCATCCTTACAACAACTTCAAGGTAATTTGGGTTTCAGATTATTTGTTTTAATCTTGTCGACCTCATCAACACTCACAGTACAATTAATAGTAGATGGTTGCTTGGATCCAACATCTGATGTGGTTGGAGGTTTGGTCCTTTTCAGGTTCTTCTTCTTCTTCTCTTTTTCGTTTCTTCTTCTTCTTATCAACCTGGTTACTTGCTTCAGAGCTTTCACTAGGCGAAGAAGGAGAAAGGGAAGGAGACTTAACGGGTGAAGAAGGTGAAAATTCGACATGAGGTTGATGTGTGGGTGGTGTGCTTACATCTGAAGCACTTGCTTCATTCGATATTATCAGAGTGGAAAACAACCATACTGGTAACCCAATTGTGAGACATGGAAGGCTCAAAGTGGTGATGTAAGGAGGACCAACGTTTCTATTGGTTGTGGAGCCTGATTATCTTCCTGATTTAGAAGTCTTTTACTTTTAGCCGTGTTTATACCCCATGAAGTATTTACACCCCAGAAGTATGTACACTCTTCCACATGGGGGAGTGCAGAGGGGGGGTACCCTCTCTGCGGGGTCTGTGGCCCCCCAGTGGGGGTTCGGGGGCAAAGCCCCCGAAGCAAAAATTGACTTGTAAAAGTATATTGTAATTTCATTGTAAATATGGATCATTCATTATAAGGTCGTAGATCTAACGATAGAGATTATGTTAGGGGTTTTTGCCCTAGAAGGCAACCCTCTTTTATGAGGGAAATGTATTGCGGCTATGTAGGCTGGCAAGTATTGTATTCTGAGAGAGGAGACTGTAAGAGAAAGAAGAGGAAGTTACAGTGGGTTTTTCTGTAGGTTGTATCCCTTCATTTTGCTGGATAATAATAAAGAAAGGACCTGGAAATTTCTTTGGTGGACGTAGCCTACACTGGGTGAACCACGTAAATCTGTGTCTCTCTTGTATTATGTATCTTTTGTGTTTTATTTCCAAATTTGTTTTATTTTATTACTCCGCAGTCCTGTTTTTCTAACAACTGGTATCAGAGCATAAGGTAACTCGCAGGAAAAGAGGGTTCCTGGTTTGAGTGGGAGCAATGTCGGAAGATGGAAAGTTTAGGGTTGAGAAATTTAACGGCCAAAACTACCAGTTATGGAAGATGCAGATGGAAGATTATTTATATCAGAAGGATCTATTCCTACCATTGAGCGGAGTAGCAAAGAAGTCGGCGGCCATGAAGGACGAAGAATGGGAGATTCTTGATAGAAAGGCTCTAGGAACAATACAGCTGAGCCTGGTAGCGTCAGTGGCTTTCAATATCTCGAAAGAAAAGACAATGAAGGGTTTGATGGACACGTTGGCCAAATTGTATGAAAAACCCTCGACGTCCAATAAGGTATTTCTAATGAAGAGATTATTTAATATGAAGATGTCGTAAGGTGGGTCTGTTGCAGATCATTTAAATGAATTTAATACGGTTACTAATCAACTAAGTTCTGTAAAAGTGGACTTTGATGATGAGGTTA
>ML778692.1:63649-90463 GCA_009831015.1 Picea engelmannii | reverse complement strand
CTGTGAACTATCTTCAAAATATGATTTTTGAGAAAATGACAAGTGTAACCTTCTTCAGGAAAAAGTCCTTAATGAAGAGTTTGATCTTCCATTATCATGACATAATCATAATATCATCTCGATAACCAAAAATGTGGATAACAACAGGCCAAGAACATGTATTAATGAGAGCTCAAAAGAGATACTTACAAACCATTAATGAAGTTGCAGAAGCCTCTCCAAGTCCTCCTCATCCAGCCCTTGCACAAAGATCCCAAGACCATAAGTTTGATACCTCCAATTTGCTTGTTAAAGATTTCTACCAAGACCATAGGTTGGATACCTCAAATATGCCTCCTCCTTATGAGATCATAATTTTGGTACCTCTAAACTCCTCTATTCCCACCTTCTCCATGGAAATCCCTCATTATATAGGATTTGGAGGCTTAACCACCATGGAGAGGATCACTCATCAGATCCACTAAAAATAGATATAAAAGATATTTAGAGAGAAAATATCTCTTTAAGGATTTTTGGGAGGAAATATCTCTCAAGGATTTTAAGGAGGAAATATTTCAACCATCCATGAGATCCTCCACCTTCCCTAAAAAATAGGAAACCAAATGTGAGGTGGATTCTCACACTTAATTAATTTAGTTTTCATGAATATTAATAATAGTTCATGTGCACTTGGTATTTTGGCCTTCATGTAATATATCCCTCCTCCACATTGACTAGGGATTGTGACATAGGTTATTCCATGGTGTCAAGGTGTATGAGACACTTATATGACACTTTACGACACTTAGGGTGAGGTACCTAGGTGTGTAAATTTCATGTGTAACAATTACTTCTCTGCATTTAAATTCTAAAGAGCCCGACTTACAGTTTGACTCGCTTCTACCTTTCTCAGGCACCTTCTGGGGTTTGTTAATATTTTGGGTTACTAGTTTAATGATAGTGGAAATTTAAAAGGGCATGGGCTCTCTCACTTCAAAAACCATCTCTTGGTCAAATCTTTGTGTTTTCTCTATGTGATGAATTCATTTGAACATAAAAGAAAAGTATGGTTACCTACAACCTGAGAGCTTTCCTTCTAGTCGATTATGGTATTTATTATTGTGTTAAATCCTAGCATGATCATGTTTATGTTTAAAGTTTTGAAGGCATCCATGTGAGTGATTATTTCACCAAGCACGATCATGATTCTGTCAAAGTTTAAAAGAGACACTTGTGTGTCAATTTCATTTTGTTCTCTTCATACATCTTATAGGAATCACTGTGCATATTATGATTCTTTTAAAAGGAAGTCTATACAAATTAATTGACACGGAGATCAAGCTCAGGGTTACAATTTTTTTTTTGGGTTGACTGTTGTTGTCGAATCAAGATTATGTCAATTACATTGTCGAAGACCTGTGTGTATGATAGACTCATTAAACTTTCTTGGGTTCTGTCTAGATTTAAAAGGGAACCTGTGTGTGGTTAAATCGGGCCTAATTTTTGTTTGATTACAATTGATTATTGATTGTTAATCCTGGGTCTATTATTATTTGATTGCCAGGAATGGATATTGAATATAAAAAAATGGAATCATTGTGCATATTGTGGTTGTTTTTAAAAAAGAAGAGATCAACATTAGAGCATGCAATAATGTGGAAATGGAAATGTTTTCATAGTCATTATATAAATGCACAGATTGGTATAGATTGAAGATTTCTGGGAAATTAAATTGTTATCAAAGACAAAAAGCAATTTGTATGCAATTGAGGAACAGTTAAATGTTTTGGTCTTGGAAGTGGATGCTTTTTGGATTAAATTTGAAACAGAGTTATGATTGATTTAATTTATTTTATGAACAATATCCATATAATTCCCTCTCATTTTCTCACTTTTTCGCTCATTATAAATCCCCTCACGATCCAAAATTCATTTTGCACGCCATGTTCACTAAAATTAAATTAAAACTATGTACAACAGTGATAAAAAATGACACAGAGATAAATGGCAGCTAATGTATTTTGATATTATTTGCACAATCAATTATTTAATGAATTGTCAAGCAGTAATCATGTTCTTACTCCCTATCATGATATCACTTTTTCTCTTATTACAAGCCCCCTAGATATCCCATGAACCCTATTTAACCCCCTACTCATGTGAAAATTATTAAATAGATTTTATGGATTGTATTGCATGGGTCTTACATTAATTTTTGAGCCAAACCTTGTTTCATATTAAGATAATGTCATGTATTTTTTGTTAAGAGCTAGTTGCTAATAATTGTTGCATACAGGATGAGCTTCTTCAGCAGAGGAATTCATGGTTGAAACAATAGGGGCGAAGGAAATTGGAATGGAGGGCCTACAAGGCCCAGATTCTCAATACATTTCGATGTCGATCCTCAAGAGTTAAACCAGCTCTTTCAAGATGGATTTTTCAATTGGATTTGACAAGGGATAATCTAGCCTAGACCAGAGAGGCCTCCCTTCCAACCCCAACATCTTCTTGGTATCCCTATGCCTCATCATGTATCTTTGCAACCTGAAGTTCCCAAGACTGATGGATGGAAAAAGATTGTTCACCCAGTAGTCTCCTACCATCCTAGCTGGACAAACTTATCATTACCTCCTCCTCCTCCACTTGTAAAACAAAATGCTTAGATTTCCCCTACACACTCACCTATATAGTCCTCCCACGCGAGCAAAAGACTCAAATCCAAGGCCCACCATGTGCATGAAAAAGGTAAAGTTGTTGTTTCTCTATCCTCTCCTTCAAGTGACTCTGCCAAGTCAGTATCGTCCCATATGCACTTGAGAGATGACTGATCCCATGTCATTAGTGAGATCAAGCCTCAAGGTTCCACCCAACCTAAGGCTAATTCAAGGAATTAAAAATGGGACATCAACAACAAAGGAAAAATTGCCTCTCAAAGTGGAAAATATGGTTGTTAACATTATTTTGGTCATCATAGTGATAAATTGAAAAGATGTTCATGTTCCCAAAAAGAGCCTTTCTCCATGAGGAAAGTGACTGGTTTTCTCTTCTAAAAAACCCTATTAAGGAAGGTCATCACAGGCTGCGATGATGCTTGGTTGTCGCACTCTGCCCTAAAACTGGTTTGCGATGTCTTCACGAGATGCTCTACAGATGGGGTGCGATGATGTCAAAAGGCTAAGAAAAGGTCGACCTTCACGAAAGTTCTAGAAGGGGATATTCTAGAAGATGAGGTGACATCTGTATGGTTGGGATCCTACTCGCTTCTCTTATTTGGTGGGATCATCCTAATCTCTTAAACCATCTCTCTTTCCCCTATATAAAGAGAGATTTCTCATGGAAAGGGATAAGGTTGATCCAAGCAAGATTATTATTGAGTAGGCTAAGAATTGGATGAGGAATTCTACTTCAGTTCATACTTGAGGGCTTCATTTCAGTTCATCAAGTCATTGTGGATCTTCTTCATTCAAGGTTGGAGAAAGTGTGTGTGTTGGAGCAAAGGGTCATTGGAAAGGGATATTGCAACATCAAGGCTTTAGTTGTAATCTCCACTTTCATTATTTATAATACAATGATATGTTTCTTTCCCATAAAACTTGCATTATTTTATGTATGATTCCTTGATCATGTGCATAAGTTCTCGTTGAGTATATTATATTACATTCACTTTGGTTGGCTTGTGTTCCCTTGCAGATCCAATATCACAGGAGCACTGGAGTGGACCTAGGACGAAAATAGAAAGAGGAAGCGATATTTAAACAGTATGTTTGCCATCTCTTGTTAAATAGTAAACTCAATGATTAGAGCTTAGGGAAAGTGTCATATCTATTTTGTTTTGTTCTATATGTAGGTGGATCTAGGGAGATCTATTTATGTCTGCATTTACCGATAAGTCCTATAGCAATGCTTTTCTATTATGTGTTTATAATTGATTTATTGAGTACAGTGGATTGCTAAAAGTTTTGGACAAAAAGCTATTTTTGGATATTGTGGATATTTACATGTTTGGATATAATTTGAAATATCTATGATATTTAAATTGCAAATTTTGGAAATGATTATGGGAGCCACAAGGAGGCATGTGTTTGATTGATTGTCTAATTATGTTTATTTTTGTTAAGAAACAAAAGGGATTCACTGTAAATGTGTTCAACCTGCACAGAATAGATCTAGACAAACAATAATACACACATTTGCAGAGAGAATTGAAGAAAGAAGAAGAAGGAGAGAAAGATTTATCATTAACCGTTTTGAATAATGAATAATTTACACATGATATAATCTACATAACTCAATGAGTGTGAACTGGAGGAGAACCAATGCTCCATAGTGGTGGTATAGAGTGATATGGACACACACCAACAGTTATGGGAGTAAAATTCCACCTAGTCTAGTCTCTCAGGCAGTTACAGGAGTGAACTGCCACCTAGTTGAGTTAACTAGTCAACTAGTATTCAGTTAACTAACAGAACAGAGAGTAGTGAGGAGTTAACTCAGGGAAGTAAGAGTAATGCGCTAGTATAGTGATTATCCCAAGGCAAGTGTGCATTATTTGGTGGTGATCCCAATGTTTCATGGTGACAAAACCAATGCAGCATCTAAACTCAACTCAACTAGTCAAACCAAAGTGTCAACTGAAAGAGAATATTCTCTAGGTGAAATATTCTCCCCTAAAATATAGGAGACTGGATAATGACAATTATGACTAACAAACAAAGAAAAACCATAGGAAAAAGAAATCTTAGGTGTGTGTGAAGTAACTCCAACACTCCCCATGAACATCCCTTTGGTGAAAATAAAGAATGGGTCCCGACAACGAGGCCATGTTAGGTACCCAAATACAAAAGATACACTGAAATAAAGTGAGGAAAGAGGGAAAAACTCATGGGAAACCCCCCCCCTCAAAGTACAATGTATGTAAAAAGAAGAAATACAGTTACTAGTAAATTTTTTCCTTCAATCCAAGACGGCTTCATAGAGAATGGAACTTATGCTCAGTGAAGGTCTTGGTGAAGATGTTTGTCGTCTATTCTGCTGAAGGAAAGAACTGTAGGTTGATGATCCCCTCGTGTACTAAGTCCTGGATGTAGTGCTTGTGGATCTCGATGTGCTTTGTCCGCTACCTCTGAACTGGATCTCTGTAGAACTTCAGAGTGCTCTGGCTTTCACACCAGATGACGATCGGTCGATGAAACTGAAGGCCCAACTCAGTGAGAAAATTTTGTAGCCACATAGATGAATGGTTATGTTAACTACCCCTCTATACTCTGCCTCGGCTAAAGATAGAGAAATTGCATATTTCTTCTCGCTGGACCAAAAGATAGGTCTGAAACCAAGACTGAGTGAGTAAATAGATGTGGACTTGCGATCATTGCTATCGTCATCCCAGTCAGAATCAGTAAACTTGATGAGATCTAATTTAGAGTCAGCTGCATAATGAATCCCAAAGTTGATGGTGCCCTATACATATCAAAGGATACACTTTGCATCCTTCCAATGTAGCTCATGCGACTCCTGCATGAACCTGGAAACTGCACCAACTACATAGGAGAGGTCTGGTCTGGAGTGTGTGAGATACAACAAGCTCCCCACTAGTTGTCTATACAGTGTGTTTTCAACCAGTGGATTCTCCCCACCATCCTCAAGTTTGACTCCTCATAGGAAAGGAGTCAGAGTAGACTTGCAGTTTGTCATGTGAAATCTCTCAAGGAGATCTCATGCATACTTGGCTTGAGACAGTTTGATGCATGATGCATCCTGACTGATCTTGAGTCCAAGAAAGAAGTGTAGAGGACCCATGTTCGTCATAAAAAACCTATCATGTAGAATCCTCTTGACTTCATCAATCGCTGAAGTTGAGAAACCAGTGATCAGCAAATCATTGACATACAGAACTAAGAGTATAAGTGAATCAGTCGTCGTGAGCATGTAGACATTCCGGTCTGATTTACAATGTACAAATTTTTTTGACAACAAGTAGGAATACATCTTGGCATACCATGCCCTCAGAACCTGCTTGCGACAATAAAGGGACTTCTTCAGTCGACAAACCAAATATGAGTCCTGCATAAATCCCTAGGGTTTCTCCATTTAGATCTCCTAAGAGAGATCACCATGAAGAAATGCATTCTTCACGTCCATATGATGGACTTCCCATCCTTTGGTTGCCACAATGGCAAGTGCCAATCGTATGGAATCTATCTTCGCTACTGGAGCGAAGGTCTCATCATAGTCAATACCATGAACTTATTGAAAGCCTTTGGCAACAAGCCTAGCTTTGTATCTGCTAATATGTCCATCCGTTGCACTCTTGGTCCTATAGACTCATCTACATGTGAAAAGTTTCCTCCCAGAAGGAAGGGGAACTAGATCCCAAGTTTGGTTCTCAAGGAGGGAGTTGTACTTCTCCTGCATGGTGGATTCCCAAAAGGAGTTTCCAGTAGCCTCACCATAAGACTGTGGATCTAAAGATTGAACCAAGAAAATTTTCCTGGAGGGAAATGGTTCAGTGGAAGTGAGTGAAATAGGAGGCTCCTCAAAATCAGATCGAGTCCTCCTAGTATCGGTTGGATCACCAATGAGATCCCCTACATCCTAAAGAGTATTTTGTGCCCACTTGGGCCTCTTCTTTAGCTATGAAACTGCATCTGACTGTACTAGCTCTACATATGATGGTACTGACTATGAATCTAAATCATCTAAGTCTTCTGAATCAAAAATATCGTCTGAAGAAGAGTCTTCATGTGCATGCTCATCATCTTGGACAGGTGGAAGAATGAAGGTGTTTGCATGCAGCTATTGAGGTGGATGCGAGACACTTTCCTTGAATTGGACACTTCGCTCAATGATGAGCTGGTTCGAGGAAAGATTAATAAGCCTATATTGTTGGGTATGTGTTATATTCTTTTCATGGGTGTGTGTGTGGGCGCGTTAGATACGACAACTGTGTTTGACAATAGCGGTTTTGCTATTTTTAGCGGATTTTGCTATTTTTAGCGGATTTGTAAATTACTCCTAGATTAAGGGATTAGGGTTTTGGTATCTACGAAATACCTAAAAACATTGTATATATTGTATGGCGAATGATAAAATTTGATATAATGAATATAAGAAAGGTTTTCCCAGTTGAGGGTTTCCGGTATAAAATCTTTGTGTACTCTCTGTATGAGCCATTGATTAATTTCTGTCTTGCTTAAGAATCTATATGCATTGCTTTACTTCACAAGTTTAAAACTTACATATATCCCTTCACACCATCGGGGTATCGATAAAAAATACACTCAATTCTCTGTGGATCAAGTGCCTTCCTATTTTCAAATGGAATTTGGGCCCATGCATGTGAACCGAAAATGTGAAAGTGGGTCACTTCCAGTTTGAGGCTGCTCCAAGCCTCATAGGGGATCTTATCCTTGATAGATCTACTGGGAGAGTTTTTTCGATGTGTATTGCACAATTAAGTGCTTCAGCCCATAGTCTTTGTGGTAGTGACTTTGCATGCAACATGCAATATGCCATCTCCTTTAGAGATCTGTTTTTCCGCTCAACAATTCCGTTTTGCTGCGAAGTATAGGGAACTATGTGCTAAAACGGAATCCCTGCCTCATGGAAACGATTATGGATCTCGTGATTTACATACTCTCCCTCGTTATCAGTTTGAATTACTTTGATCTTCTTTCCAAACTGTGTCTCAACCAAGGCTTTGAAATCTTTGAGGTGTTGAAAGACCTCGGATTTTTTCCTGAGAAAGTAGATCCATGTAAAACGTGAGAAATCATCAACAAAAATGAGAACAAACCTCACTTTGCTAATGGATGGATGTGGAAAATGACCCATAAGGTCACTATGGATCATATCTAAAGGTGCAGAATCTCTCTGAGACTTTCCTATGTCAAATTTCTCTTGAGGGTGTTTTCCGAGAACACATCCCTCACATACTCCGTTGGAGAAATGGATGACTGGTAGACCATAAACAAGTATTTTCTTGCTAAGTTGTTCCATGTATCTAAAATTAAAATTTCCAAACCTTTCGTGCCATATCCTACTACTTTCATCAACATGACTAAGCAGTAAAGAAGAATTAGGTTCAATGAATTCAGAAAATGTATACAATCTAGACTGATGATTTACCTCATCGGTAGCAACCTTGGAGTTGGATTGCATGTCGTAGATGTCCATGAAATTTGGTGTGAATATGAATTTATTTCCGGTGCCAGAATTCTTCATTTGATACATGGAGAGAAGGTTGACAAAAATTTTGGGAACGTGCAACACATTCTCGAAGCTTCCGTTGGTGAGTTCAATCCTTCCTTTGTCGGTGACTTCAACAAAAGAGTTGTCCCCCATTAGAATAGGAGGACCTTTACAAGCATCCAATGAAGAATATACTTCTTTTGATGCAGCCATGTGATGTGATGCTCCTAAATCTATGATCCAAACATCGGGAGATGATTTGATGGCAATCAAGGCATGGCTAGAATTGCCTTTCTTGGAATTCTGATCTTTTGGCTTCTTCTTCTTGGCACCCTCGGGGATGAGATCTCCAAGGTTGTTTAGCTGAAGTGTTTGAGACATTAGATCTATTTTATTTTGCATGAATTTGGATTCTGGATGGAATCCTTTGTGACAATACGTGCATTTATCCCCTTTTATTCCCTTTTCCCCTTTGGATCTGGAGGCATCGGTGAAGGGTTTTGTGTACCCTTCCTTTTTCAGGTGTGCATGAGCTTTCTATTTATATTTATCTTTAGATTTATGATATTTGTGGCTTCCATCTTGGACAGTGAGTGCATGTGCCCTTGGGTCTTTGATTGTGCCCATGTTGATGATTTTGGTTTTCTCCTATGTCAGGGATTCGATAAATTCCTCAAGAGAAGGCATCTTCTAGGTGGCTCCGGATGTGAATTTGACAAAATGGAATGTGGATACAAATACAGAGAATTTAGGACTGAGCTTGGAGAGAATGGTGAGAACCATTTGTTTCTCCTTCGTCGATTTATCAACCCCACAAGATTTCAGTTGAGACAGTAAATCCTTGAATTTTGTAAAGAAACCTTGGATATTGTCGAATCATTTTGGATCCAATGTGAGAAGTTCCACCTCCAACATGTGTCCCCTCATGTCATCATGTTTTACAAATATCCCTTCCAAGGTGGTCCATGCTTCATTGGGAGTCTTACAGGAAGATATGTGAAAAAGGAGATAGGGAGAAATAAGACTGCAAATTGTTTTGAGTACCTCATCCATGTGATTTAAGTACTTGTATTTTTCTATGGACGATGTCGGTTCTGTATCTGTATTCAATGTTAACCTATAAATATGGTTCATAGATGTATGGCTATTTTATCCTTCCATGCAAAATAGTTGTAAGGTGTAAGAATGAATTATTTTTGGAAATCCATCTTTCCACTGTCTTCAATCTTTTGTACCTGCAAAAAACTTTGGTTTATCTTTTGATTAGCAGTCCGTCGGCTCTGATACCATGTAAATGCTTTGAACCTACATAGAATAGATCTAGCTAAACAATAATACACACATTTGCAGAGAGAATTGGAGAAAGAAAAAGAAGGAGAGAAAGAATTATCATTAATTGTTTTGAATAATGAATAATTTACACATGATATACTCGATATAAATCAATGAGTGCGCACTGGAGGAGAAAAAATTCTCCATAGTGGTGGTCTATATTGATCTAGACACACACCAGAAGTTACGGGAGTGAAATTCCACCTAGTCTAGTCTCTCAGGTAGTTATAGGAGTGAACTGCCACCTAGTTGAGTTAACAAGTCAACTAGTCTTCAATTAACTGACAAAACAGAGAGAAGTGAAGAGTTAACTCAAAAAATTAAGGGTAATGCGCCAGTCTGGTGATGATCCCAATGAAAGTGCGCATTAGCTAGTGATGATCCCAATGTTGCATGGTGAAAAAACCAATGCATCATCTAAACTCAACTCAACTAGTCAAACTGAAGTGTCAACTGAAAGAGAATATTGTCCAAGTGGAATATTCTCCCCTAAAATATAGGAGACTGCATAATGACTAATTATGACTAATAAACAAGGAAAAACCTTAGAAAAAATAAATCCTAGGTGTGTGTGAAGTAACTCCAATAGTCACAAGGGGTCCCGCCTACTAGTTATTATTTAATAAAAATACCATTTATTATTATTATTAATTCTTCCCCTAAACTAAAAGTTAGTTGAGTTTTAGTTAACTTAACTAAATGAGGTAGTTGAACTAATTCAACTAATTTGGAATGCATAAAATCCAAATTAGAAAGAAGAACAAGGGGAGAATAGAAGGAGAAAGCATACTAAGGTTTGCTCTTGAGTTTTATTGAGATAGTTCAGTTTTCATTCATTCTTCAATTCATTAAAAGCCTAATTCTCTTTGATGACAATAGGGTCCTATTGTAGACAACAAGGTTCAAAGCTAAACCATATCATTCAGATGCTTGTTTTAGAGGTGTTGATATATTTTTGATAGTCTGTGTAGACTTGTATGTTTATGAATTGAGTTTCATGACTGATAAAGGATATTGTGCAGAGTCAGGTGGGCAGTAGTATGTGGCAAGCTGATCCAAATTTTAAAGTTCAGTTTTTACTTCTTGTTAGAGTCCTTTTGTATGGTTTTCATCGGCAATATCTAAGTTTGACCTTGGTCCATGCTCCCATAGAGATTTTTGTAAAGAGAACGATTCTTTTGATCTCTTGGAATAAAATAAAGCGATTGTTATTCTTTCTCATATGTGTTAATCTGTGACTTGGTATTTTTTCTTTTGATCTCCACATTTACTTTCTACAATCTGTTATATTCAGAAAATTATATAAAAATGTTATATTTTGCAACAATCTTTTATTTTAAAAAATCATCCTAAGCCCTTGTAATTAATACTTGTGGATTGGGAAACACTTTTTTAGGCTATAAACATAGGGTAATATTCTTGACTATCTTGTCTTACCCAAACAAGATTTGAAAATGATTGAGTAAGACAAATTCATATCTTTTCCTCAACATTTATTTGGCGACCATACTGGGGAGATATTCCATATCTCTCTGGTTGAATGTATTCTTTATTAGCATTGAATACATTTATGTTTTTGTTTTTGATCCTTTGACTATTTCTTTTCTTCATGACTGTACATGTTGAAAGGCAACCCAATATTGAGCCCAGTCTTTAACCAACATTTCTTTAACCTTGTTTAATACCATCTTAGAGACCGCTAATACCCGAGTTGAGTTTGAACGCTCATGGGTAGTGATTGAACAAGACATAAGTGTTCGAGAACATTGAGAAGCTAGGAAAATACAGCCTAGGAATTAGCCATAGTTTTTCTTTTTCCTACAATTTTGATCTAATTTTCATGTCCTTAAACCCTCCCATCTCTAGGAGAAGAAGAGGTTTATCACCTAATCTCAATCCTATTGTTGAAATAGAAAGAAGAAACGTTGTTTTTTCAGTCCAATAAAGTACTCTAAGGAGAACTTTGTCTAATTCAGCCAATTCATCTTTCTCTCCCTTACCCATTGTTGGTTATCATTTTTGTTTCTCTACTCTTCTTCTATTGGTCTTGGGGGATTCTTATGGGGTATTATAATTCTCATTGACCATTGCAGATTGACCCTGGTTCAGAACTAAGAAGCTTCCCAACAAAATCCCTTAAAGACTATCAGCCCCTCTGGTAAACCAAAAGTTAATGCAGTACACAAAGTGCATTGTGCAGTCTCACCCGAGATATCTCTATGGGTGGCTGCAATAATCAGGTATTTGCAACCTGAGACTGAGCGAGATCTGTGTTTATATGCCATAAACTTTATTCATTCCACTTAATATCTAGTTATAACATTCATTCTATGCATGCATGCAACATACCAGATCTAGTTAGTTACTTCATTCATGTAACATTCATCAACTAATCAAACACAAGGATGCATTCATTCAGTCACATAACACAATGTCACCATGGTTCAACCCCTCCTGGGATACGTCCACAAAGATCTGGCTCTCAGGATTTTATTATAGTATGCAATATCCCACGACGCACGTGGTTACAATATTAGTTTTCCCTCTTTCCCACAGGCTCCCCGATCCCTGCGAGGCTGACTAGATCACACCAGGATCCTCAGCCTGCGATCTAACTGTCGAGATCGAGCCTCTCACTCTCTCCTTAGCTCGTCGATTGAATGAGTCATACAGTTCTTACAGTTCTCTCTCATTTTTCCCTCTGTGTCCATGTGTGTCCCTGTGTGTCCCTCTCTCCTAAGTACTACTTATTTATATCTTCATCTCACCAACCATTACAATGCATTACAAAAAACCTAACCCTAGTGTCGTTAGGTCTTCCATACATGCACGCATGTTGCTTTTCCTTCCAGATGTCTTTTTCCTGTTTCATGATTCTCCTCCAAAAATAGACTTTCTTTCTGATTCGACCTGCATCCAACAGGCCCCCAACACTAACATGTGGCTCATCTCGAGACACCTAAACCTTGTGCTCTTCGTCGATCTCTCTCGCGATCATCTAGAACTTCTTTGTGAGCTCCTTTGCTTGCGTTTGAGCCTGCAGGGTCTTCTCTTTGAGTGCATCCAATACCTGCACTAAAATCTCGTCATTGATCATCCCTGCGCACTCTCCCTGAGTCTGTGCCATGTTCTTCTTTGCATCTTCCACCTGCGTAATGACCTCTATTGCCCGCTCTTGAAGCGGTTCCATTTGAGCTTGGCACTCATTCTTTTGTGTCTATGCAACTATGAGTTTCGCCTGCAATTTTTTCATATCCTTCACTCCTTTAATGTGTTATGTGATCGGCATTGTCCTCTGCCTCTGCTTGAGGTCATGGATAGCTGCTCTTATCCTTTCTTCTCCCTGGTCCCACTGATGTACATGTTGATCCTCTTCCAACTTTGTCCATAGTTGTGTTTCCTTCTCAAACAAGTCGGTCGCCACGTGGACTTGTCTCTCCATCTCCTTTATCTGTGTTGCTTCCTATGCTCCTTCACCTCTAGTGGAGTGGTAGGTATGATATTCTCATGGAGGTGCTCGATCTCATGTCTGTATTGATCGATTGTCTGCACAATCTAATCAATCTTCTGTGTCACCGTGAGTTCTATCGTCTGCGCGTTCTTTGGGATTTTCTCATAGGCTACGATCAATTCCTGCTCCATCCTATCCGCGTGGTATTTTTCATATTTGGTATCGAGCTTAGCCTGCTCTAGTACCAATTCCAACTCATCCTGATTGTCCTTTATCTGTTGTAATTCCACTGCGTCTATGTGTGCGCATGATTGTACCTCCTACATGACACTCACTTGCAGTTTATACAAGGCCTTGGTTGGTATCTGTGTCATTACCAACTATATTTGGGCCAAATCCTTCAGGGGTGTCTTCCCCATAATTTCATCCATGCACAGCATGTTGGATGTGACATGAAATGTCGATCTCGTCTGTACTATCATCTAGATCTTGTCCTGCTCACTTGATCCAACCTCTCCTGCTTCCTATGATGTTGATAGGACTGTTCCTACGTTGTTGTCGACCCCCTGTGTTTTTCTGAGCTGTTAGAGGAGTTTTCACATGTATGCTAGCTCCTCCTCAATCCTGTCCCTTTACCATTGAGCATTTTCAAAATCCTCCACTGTGCGATCTTGGACCATTTGGGCCACCATGTATGCATTATCCTCTGTGATCGTGTATTCTAGGGGCATTCTGTGCACCTTAGCTTTCTTGTGTGCACCCCCCATTTGTATGACTGGCCTCTTTGTATGGCCTTTCTCCTGTTGAGTAATACTTGATGTGGTTCCCTATGTTGTCTCAATCTATTTCTCTTGTACTTGTAGTGCCTGGGTGTTGTTCTTCTTCCCTTCTTGGGTGCCTTTCATGGACACCCACCCTTTTTTCTGTTGCACCTTGTTTTGACCTATCCTTGGCTTCTTGGGCACTGTTATTTCTTCACCAGGTGTCTGTCCCTACCCTACCTCCTCCTCCATACCTGCAGGCATTTCTTGATTCAGGACTAGAAGCCTCCAGTCATCATGCCAATTCCTAATGGCCATCTCTATGCCCACCTCCTTGATACAGTAGCACAGTTGTAGCCATTGAGTTTTGGGATCCTTTCATGCCTGGATCCACATTGCATGCCTAGTCGCTTTGAAGTTGGCTATGCCCTAATACTGTGCAACCACTTTCGGCGTCACTCACCAAGTGTTGGTGATGCTCTCTTGTAGGTCACTGTGATATCCTTCGAATATGGCTACATTCACCTTTCTATTCTTGGGGTCTGAAGCGCACCCCAACTATATGTATCATGCTGCATGGAAAGGATTGGGTCTTGTGGAAAAGAATGAATACTTAGGCTCCTTTCATCCAATCAAGACGATCAGGATGAGTAGCCATGAATAGTGAAATCATGTCCCTTCTGAGTGTGGTGCCCTTCGCAGATTGTGTTGCAGCTGCAACAACCCCGGAAGGGACTCCCTCCTTGTTCATTTCCTGAGTAATTTGCATGCCATAATTTTTGTGGCCACTCTCGTCGCTGAGTCACTAATATGCTTGATTATGATTCCACGTGACCCCCTATTGGTACCATACTTTTTCTTCATTTCCTCAGCTAATGCATTCTCCTTCGTCTTGTCCTCAAGGAACTGTGTGGGTTCCTCCCCCTGTGATGACAGCCCTGTGATGTATGAAATGAGCTCTACATCTATTGAAATGACCTGTTCTAGCCATAGGTATCCTCAATGGGTGACTTCCATCAGCTGCTTGATGTATTTGTTTACGTATTGGCCCCTCCCAAAGTGCGGGATGTCCAACAGCCCTAGAATCCCATTTTTGGTCAGTCTGACTGCCCATTGAACTGGTTTGTTATTTGGTTCTCCAAAGGGTCCTATACCCACAGTTTGTAGGTAAACTTTCTTGGAGAACTCTGGGAACTTGTTCGTGTCTGTCACGTCATGGTATGAGTACCTCAATTTCTCCACGTGGCCTAACATATTCCCTGCTATGCATACCACTTCTGGAATGTGCAGCAAGACAATGACTGTAGTGGCCTGCCTGCACGGTGACCTTGGTACTAGATGTTTATCGTTTCGCTGTGGTGGATGACTCAAGGTTCTAGCCTCCATTTTTCACTCTTCTACATACTCATCTGGTCAGTCAGTGACATCTTCCACTATGCCCTCCTATGGTTGTTCCGACGTGGTTATGTGTGACAATTCTGGTGCAGACATTTCTTCCTAGTTCAGGACCGTCCCATTAACTCTCGGGCCTTCTTCAGGGTTTCCATGGTGCGAATGATTGACTAAGTCCTCATCCTGTTGTCCCTATCCCCCTTCTGGTACATCCATGTCCATGCCCACTGGTGATGTCTATTGGGTTTCCTCCACAATAGGTGTGGGGCTTACTGGTGTCATATCGGGCGACGGGATTTCGTCCACATTGATGACTTTTGGAGGCTGAAGTGGTTTTTGTTAACTTCCCTGTGCTTGCGATAGGGATCTGGCATTGCTTCGGGGTCGTCTGCCAGTTTGGCTCGGTTCTCCCTCTTTGGGTGGTGCCATGGTGTTAAGGTTGTTGTCCACCGAATGTAGTGCAATCTATAACCTTTGCAAACTTCGCTCTTAGCTATGTATACTCTATTGCTCTCTGATTTTCTTAATTTCTCAATAACCTCCCCAATCCCGCGTACTAGCTTATATAGGAATCGTGTCAATCTTCTCGGAGACGTTATCCAGTTTGTGTTTTAATTGAACCGGTGCATCCCGTGTACTTGCTATTGAATTCCCTTGTCGTTTCCAGTTGGCGTGATTAATGCGGTGTCCCATCAGTCATTGTTTTTGTTTAAGTTTGATAGTCGTCGTCCGTTGGTAGTTATTTTCCGTATCCATCTTTCCTTTTGTTTCCTCTTTCATTTTGTTTCTTGCTTTGTATTGACCATTTGCATTTTCTCCATGATTGTGATAGCATTTCCGAGTGTGCGAACTCGTTCTCGTCTCGATGCACTATGCCTTTATTGTTATCTTTTGTTGTCCGACGTGGTATCTCCTCTGTTTTTTCTTTTTAAGTGTCAGGAGGTCAACTGTCCCTATACAACTTCAGTCAACTCCCATTGATCATACCTATGAGTTATGTTCCTCCTAAATCATTCAATTGTACAACTCCCTCATCTGTGACAGTCTTTACTTCGTATGGTCCTAACCAATGCATTCTGAGTTTTCTTGGGTGTTGAAGGGATTTACTATCGTACACTAGGACTAAGTCTCCTTCCTTGAAATCCTTTCTCTTGATATGTTTGTCATGCCAAGCTTTGTCCCTTTCTTTCTATACTTCTTGGTGGAACCCTGCTAGAATCCTATCTTCCTCCATGACCATCAATTGTTTTAGCCTTTCTTATACTGCACCTCATTCTGTCATCTTTGTAATTGCTACTACACGCAGACTAGGTACCAAAAATTCGAATGGCACCACAACTTCTTTTCCATATACCAATCTGAATTGTGTCTGTCCTGTCAATTTCTTGCATGTGGTCTTGTATTCCCACAATACTGCTGGTATATTCAAGTCCCAATCATCCCTATTTATGTTGCATATCTTCATTAGTGCATTTTCAAGGATTTTGTTAAAGGCTTCCACTGTTCCATTTTCTTGAGGATGATACGGTGTACTCTTTTCATGATGAACTTCAAATTCCTCAGTCATCGCCTTAATAGTACTGTTAATAAAGTGAGTGCCTTGGTCACTCATCAAAATCCTCGGGCAACCAAATCTAGTGATCACTTGCTCAAACAAGAAGTGTGTTTTTGTCTTTGCACTACAATATTTTACTAGTGTTTCTTATGCCCATCTTGTCAGGTATTTTGTCGCAGTGATAATGTAACTTGCTCCTGACCTTTTTGTTGGTGGGTTAATTGGTCCCACAAAATCTATTTCCCATTTGTCAAATACCTGCAAAGTTACTTGTGGTCGCAGGGGCATCTCATCCCTTCTATTTAGTTTACCAACCCTCTGACATACATCACATTTATAACAGTAGTCCTTTGAGTCTCTGTGCATGGTCAGCCACCATAATCCTGCATGAAATACCTTCTGTGTGGTATCTTTGCCTGCATAATGTCCTCTTGTTATTCCCTCACGGGCTTCTGATAATATCCTTGGTCTTTCGTGTTCTAGCACACATCTTCTCAAGATGTTATCTGCACCCATTTTGTATAAGTGTCTTGCAATTTACTGATAGTCGGCAGCCTTGACTACAAGATTTTTCTTCTGTGTAGTGTTGTATTCCTGTGGAGCAGTCCCTATACTCAAGTACTGTATGATGTCTGTGAAGTATTCATCGTCTATCTGGACTGAAAATATATGTGCGTCGAGAAATTTGTCCTCTAGATTCATGGGTTCCTCTCCGTTAGTGATCCTTGACAGGTGATCAGGTCCTGCGTTCAACTTTCCTGGTTTGACTATCACTTCAAATTCAAATTCTTGAAACAACAATAACCATCTACAAATTCTCCCCCAAAAAACTAGCTTGTTGATGAGGTATTTGAGCACATAATGATCTGTGAACATCTTGAAATGTTTCCCTAATAAATAATGCCTGAATTTCTGAAGCGCATAGACCATAGCTAAGCCTTCCCTCTCTGCGGTGTTGTAGTTCTGCTCTGATTCTCACAGTTTTATGATAGCAAATGCTATCGGGTGGTCCAATTATCCTACTCCTGGTTGCGCTAGAATAGGTCCAAGTGCTATGGTCGATGCATCTACATGCACGTGGAATGTCTTTTCCCAATCTGGGAATACTAGTATTGGTGCAGTTACCATCTTCTCTTTCAGGGTATCTAAATCGTGTTGACAGTCCTCATTCCACTAGAACTTTGTGTCTTTTCTTAGCAATTTCTCCATTGGCGCAGTGATCTACGCATACCCATTTATAAATTTCCTGTAGTATCCTATGTGTCCCAATGTTTCCTTCAATTGATGGACTGATTTTGGTGGTGGTAGGTTAACAATTACTGCAATCTTGGCAGGATCTACTAGCAAGTCTTTCTTGCATACTATATGACCCAATAGTATCCCAAAAGGTGTTCTGAATATGCACTTCTTGATATTTAACAATATACGGAACTGCCTTCATCTTTCTAACATTAGTTGCAAGACCTCTACATGGTCTTTCAACAGGATATAGACTGTCCAATCATCCAGATATACCTCTAGGAACTGGTGGATTAATTCTTTAAATGCAACTATGACTACTCTGGAAAATATTGTTGGTGCATTCTTCAGTCCAAATGGCATGACTGTATACTGGTAGGATCCCCATTCCGTGGAAAAAGTGGTCTTGTATCTGTCTTATGGTGCTATCTTGATCTGATGGTATCCTGAGAGTATTTTAGTGAATGAATAAGCTTCATGTCCTCCTACATTCTCCAAGACTTCATCTGTAAATGGGGTAGGGAACAGGTCATGTAGGCACACATCTTTCAACTTCCTCAAGTCGACACATATTCTTATCCCCCCTTGTTTCTTCTCATGAACTACCATCGGTCTTATCCATTCTGATTATTCTACAGGTTCTATGATTCCAGCCTCCAACATCCTATCGATCTTAGCTTTGAATTTTTTCTTATATATCGGGTTTAGTCTGTATGGTCATTGTCTAATTGGTCTTGCCTCAGTTCTGAGCGATATCTTCATTTCGCCTAGATCTCCTGCTATGCCTTTCATTTCTGTGACCGTTATTGGGAACAGGGCATTGTACTCGTGCAGTAACTTTGTTAAACTTTCCCCTGTTTGCTCATCCCAATAGTCTCCAATGATGGCCATTTTAGGATTCTCAATTGTCCCGATGTTAACTTTATTCACCTTAATCGGCACAAAAATCACTTCTAATTCCAGAGGTGGACCTTCCACTTCTCTCTCGCCTTCAACTTCCTCAATTTGAATATCGGGCGGGTCATCTTCATCCGGTGATTCTTCCTGCACATGGTAGCATGATAGTAGTTCTTTCACTATCTATCTATTTTTTTGTTGGTCTTCTGTCATAAGTTGAACTTTTGGTTCCTTAATGAATATCACCCCTCTATTTTGTTTAAGTGTTTCGTCTATGTTGGGGTTCTCATGCTCAAATGAGAAAGCGACTGTAAAGTTCTGTTGTAATATTTTCCATCTCGTAGTTCCTCTGTGCAGTTCTTGGTTTGTATACCAGTTTGTTGGGATTCCCTCTAATGTGTGCACGAAATGGTGAGGCCATTCCTCTGGTGGTGTCATTTTCCATAGCGCTCTACACTTCTCCAAGTGTTTTGTTGGTGCCCCCTATCCATCATATTTATGCCGTTGGTTGCTTCCTTCTTTTGTGCCAAACCTAATGCCCAGTAATCGCTTACATTGGTACTGGTCCTTGACTTTTTTTTTGTGCGCACCCCACCATCTCGCAGGTGTTTCCTTGAGTGTTATATCTAGGGCTAGGAGTCTCTGATTTTCTAACACTTCATCTTCGTACTTTGTTAAGAATGCTTCTAGGTCATTCAACCCATGGAAGCTGGGGGGTTCCCTTATCTCCATACCTACCATCTTGTTCTGCGGTCTATTCTTGCGCATATCCTTGTGGAGACCTCATGTAACCTATGTTGCCAATTTTCTAAGCCCGTATCTGAGTCTGATGCACATGAGGTGATGCTTCACCAACTGAGTACCCCATCTGCAGTTGGGTTTACATAATATTCATCTCATGCAGTTGTTTTGTACAACTGGTTAATTTCCTCTAGGTCCAAGCAAGTAGGCTCTATGAACCTTTCCCCTTCTAATAGGTCCAATGGCGTAATGACTATGTATTCTCTTGACTCAAAGGTCATCTTCCTCGTCTTCAAGTTGATTATGGCCTGGTTATCAAATGCCCAATCCAAGCCAATAAATTTTGGATAAGGTGTTGTGCCATCCACTCTCTCGATTACTTCGAAGTTGGCTTTAGTCCGCACTCCATCCAGGTCTACTATTACTCCTTTTAGTCTTCCAATTGGTATAAATCTATGTTGATTTTCTAGTTTCAGTTGAACCGGTGAATATCCTGATGTGGGCTTCCCCATACATTTCCATGTCTTCTTGGGTAATACATTAACTTCAGATCCTAAATCTAGTATGACATCTCCCATGTTAAAATCTCCAATGTTAGCGTTCATCCTGAACTCCCTACTTGTTCTCCTCCTTGTATGTAGGTGATTGACTTTTTTTTGTTCTAACTTTCCTTTTGCTTCTATGCTACATCTTTCTAGCATATTTTGTAATACTTTAACAAAGGATGGATCATTTAGTAGTCTAATACAAGATTGTAAAAAAACCTTAATGGTACTTACTTGTCCCATGGGCTATGTTCCTTTGGTGTAATCCAAATATGGAGGCATATCGTACTCTGGTAATTCCTTACTATGTTGCGCGGTTGATGTCAATGCAATGTCTGGCTTCATAAATTCTTGTCTGGATTGCTTGAATATCTCCTTCTCATTCTACGCGTCAATTTTTTTCCTTGGTTCAGCATTCTTCTTCACCCATAGGTGTTGTGATGGCTCTTGTCGTACTGCGTCATTTCCTATTGTAGCTCCTTCCCATGTAACTATGTTGATTTTTCTTCCTTCATCCCTAGCTTCTAATGAAATCCACTGAACATTTTGATTGTTCTGATTTCTCTTCTCCTAGATCTTCCCTAATACTATTGGGCATTCTTTTGTGTCATGATCTAATGCGTGACAATACATGCAGGTTGTTGGTGGAGGTGGACATTCTATTGCATAGCGTCTTGGTTGTTGACAATTGTGACATACCACTGGTCCTCTACCTCTTCCAAAGACTCATCTTTCTCTTCCTCTGCCTCTGTAGCCAGCTCGATCCCCTCTGCATTATACTAAGGCGCCTGGTTATACTGCACAGTATTATATTATGGTTGCGCAGTATTATACTCTAGTTGCGCAGTGTTGTATGGTTGTTGCGCAGTGTTATACTGTTGTTGTGCAGTGTTGTATGGGGCTAGTACTTGATTAAACTGGGGTGTGGCTTCCCCATCATCATTTCTTCCTGCACCCTATTGAGGAAAATATATGAAATGATCTTACTTAAGCATTTTCAGACATTACTTGGCTAAAGAAAAGTAGACGGGAATATCACCCTATGTTTATAGCCAACAAAAATAACATCCTAACTCACAAGTATGAATTACGAGTGCTTAGGCTAGTCTTTTATCAACAAAAAGCTTATTGGAAATTCACTTTTTATGTAATTTTATGAATATAACAGTTGCTGAAATAAATGTAAGAACATAAGTAAAGACGCCAAGATGATAATCAAGACAGATGAGACATAAAGCAATCCTTTATTTCATTCCAATTCACCAAAGAGTCATTTTCCTTACAAAATCTCATATAGAAATCTTGGACCAAAGTCAAACTTAGACATCCCCGATGGAACATACAAAAAGACCTCTAACAGAAAACCAAAACTGAACTCTAAAAGCTGGATCATCTTGCCATAGATTGTTGCCTACTCGACTCTGCAAAATAGCCTTTATCAGTCATGAAAACTAATTCACAAACAGACAAATCTACACAGACTATCAAAGATAGATCAACACCTCTGAAAAACAAGTGTCTCAATGATTTGATTCAACCCTGAATATTTTTGTCTACAATAAGACCATTCTATCATAAAAGATAATTAGGCTTGTGATGAATATATGAATGAATGAAAACTGAACTATCTCAACATAAACTCAAAGATCAAACCTTAGCATGCTTCTGCTTCTATCCTCCTCTTGTTCCTCCATTTCCCTTTGCTGTTAAAAAATTATAATTGGTTGAAGTAGTTGAACCAAATCATTAGTTAATTTAATTAAAAGACTCAACCAACTTTAGTTAGGGGGAAGAGTAATAATAATAAGGGTCATAAATAAATAATAACTAGTAGGTGGGACCCCTTTTGACTCCCTTTAGTTTATAACAATCATGATAATCATAACATAACCATTAGTTAAGAAAAACACACCTCCTTGTGACTCCCATTAACATATTTACTTTTGGCAAATTTTAGCTCATGAAATTTGAAATTAACTCAAAAATAATACTCATATATCCAAAATAAAACATGATGTCCAAAGATCCCTGAAGTCAACTGTCATAAAACAATAGATAAAATGAACTCAAAATCCATATTTCCCATTATGCGATGCAATCGTTCCTTGATTGTTGTTGTCAACTCTTGATTTCCCTAATTTTGCCTTTGGTTGTGCAGAGCCTTTAGGCCCAATATCGTTGATCATGTGGGAACAATCATCCCTCAAATGCATCCGGGAAGACACGGATTTGTCAGAGCCATTGGAGGGTGAGGAAGGGCCACCAGTGGCTTTTCCTTTATCAAGGGCATGGTGGGCCTCAACTTTCAATCTCTTGCTAACATGGGAGGATTGCACTGGCGAGTGGTCAAGGGCAGCTTGGGAAATGGGGTTAACAGGCGGAGGAGCAAGCAAGGACAAGTTGGGCCAGCAACGATGTTGGGAGACTGTCGGGTGGACAATCTCCTACCATCCATCATTTTCAGGGACCTCGGGTTGTAATGAGACATGAGGAAGTATAGGGATATCGGGGGCTTGTGAGGCTTGGAAAGGAGGCCTTTCAGGCCTAGGTTGGACTATTCCCTACCCGATCCAATTGAAGAATCTAGCATGAAACAATTGGCCAAGCTCTTGTGAATCAACATCAAAATGTATGGAGAACCTGGGCCTTCTTGGGCCTCGGTTCCAATTACCTCTACCTTTGTTTGCTCGGCCATGGCTACCTCGACTGAAAAAACTCATCCTGCATGTGTGATCGATTAGCAAATATTCTTTTAAATAACCATACATGATAACTCTTAAAAATATGAAATCGATTTGGCTCAGTAATATATCAAACTCATGCAATCCAATCCATACAAATTGTTTTACTGTTAATCAATGAGCAAGGGGGTGAAAACAGGGTTCTAGGATATGTGAGTGGTTTGTATTGAGAGAAAATATGATATAATGAGGGGGGAAAAGACATGGTCACTGCTCAATGACAACAACAATCAACTAAAAATAAAACCAATAAGACATCAATCTACACAAGACACTGCCACTTTCACAGCTTTAACACTGTAATTCTCTTGACTGTAATCAATCTCAGAACACGGAGAGAAAAATGAAATGGGAAGGTGATGCGATTTGTAATTAGCAGAAAATGAAATCATGGAAGGGAAGGAGAATGATTACTATTCATGAAATTAATTAAGTGATCCATAAAACATTTTGTAATAAAAATAGATGAATCAACCAACAATCATCATGAACAAATAATAATTACTGTGTACTTAACTAGTTCACTGTCCAAAATCAAATATCCAATACAGTACCATAACAAGACAATATGCATTATGTAAATGGATCATGTTTCTTTCATTCATATACTTTGGAACTTATAACAGTAACCATTCCACTCTGTTAACCATCAAAATCGATCACTGCCCATGCACTTCTTCAATCTACAACTACACTCAAAAATCATGTTTTCAAATTAACAATGAAGTCACTATCACTGCAATCGGGCCTATCAAAATGCAATGATATTCATTAACATATATAGGAAGTAACAAAATAACCAAGATCAAATTGCAACACCCGAATTGATATTTAAACATACAACCAACAACGACCATTTAGACACACGCTATACACAGGGTAATTCACCCAAGCAATGTCATTTTGCCACTGTAAAACAAATAAATTCAGTGTGACTTACAAATTGGGCCATCCATCCAACACAATGAGGTCTCGACAACATGCCATTCTTAACAAATGATCAATTGCAACAAATAAACATGCTTAAAACCCTGTGAAACCCATGCTGTCCATACTATACACAGTGTGCAACCGCCAAACACCACGATGCAACATCTCCAAAAATACATTCATAGTGATAACTCAATTAATCTAACACAATATTAATTTGATTTAGTCCAACTATGATCGACTATGCTATACAAACTCAGGCTTATACAATCAAACAATCATAAGGATACAGTCATCCGATTCAATAATCATTTGGCCCCAAAAGAAAACCACAGATATCATGACCATCATTTCAATGTGAAAAATACCATCCACACAACGTGACATGCGTCAGAAACGTCAAGCATTTGCAACCAATGTCAACTAGACATCCAAATAATCATTAGTGCAAATACCAGTGATTGTGTATCAACCAATAATTCACCACTGCCGTAAAAAAATAATAATCAATCAACCTAACAAGTTGTGACAACAACGCCCAACCACACATCGATTCGAATTAGGGCAGTGGCCCTTTCCATTAAATGATATTGAGTTATAAAGAGAGCAACTATCTGTACTTTGAAAGTGAAATCAACAATGTAGGGTTTACCACTGTTATAACAGAGGCAGTGACTATATACCAACCAACACGACTATCACACGACCAACTGGGCGAGCCTGTATTTGAACTAGTTGACAATTATAAAACCATCCAACAATAACCAAGTAGTAAACCCAAGAGGCCAGGCTGGTCTTCTCTATCAACCTTCAGATAGGAGGGCCAAGGTTTGTTCCGTAGCCAACATAGGGAGAGAAAATCCACTCTTATAATGGTGAAAACCTGAGGCCAACGGTTTATAAACAGAGAGACTCATTTGTGGACAGGTAACAAATCCATGACAGGGGGCCACAACAGAAGGTGAAGCTTTAATCCAGACTGGAAATGTTATTTAATGCACACAGGGTATAACCCTCATGTTCTTTGAGCGAGAAATCCTAGAATAGAGATGAAGACAGGGCCGAGGAAGAACAGGAACCTCATTTCGTGATCCCTAGTAGTGCTAACAACCAATGCCCAAGTGAATAAAACACAATGACGTAGAATTCCTTCAACCATTAAACCCGTAAAAGCCAAAGACTGGATCTAGTGACGAAAGCGTGAAGATAGCTATCCACCCAAGACCAAACAAAAACCCTCCAACTAAACCAGCCAGGATAACAGAGAGTTACCACCCAGGATGACCAATAACTTCTACGAATTCAATATCATGGCAGGAAGAACCATTTATTTCAAGAACAGAAATTTACCAGTTGCAATACTTAGGAAAACACAAACCAATACACATGAGCCAGTAATCATTTCATAACCAGAGCAGAGTCACGAATGGCCAAAAAAAGAACATACCTATAATCAAATTCCTTAAAACACAAGTTGGTCAAGCGGTTTCTCTCTGCTAAGAATTCATAGCATAACCACAGTAGCAAGATCGAACAATAGCCCGACTAGGGTGGCGGCTAACAGGAGGGGTAAAGGTGGCGTGCAGTAAATTCACGTCGCCTCCACCCACAATTCATTTACTCATCGGTACATGCCAACTAGCTCTTAATTAACACCATTAAATTAACTCTGTGTTGGAATCTGCACATATTTCTTTCCAAATGCGTTCTCCACATCATATATCCAATTCCTTATTATATAACTCAAACAAAATCGCAGAACCATTAACACCTATTACCTTGTCAAATGATCCATCGACGTTCAATCTATCCAAATATATCATATGTATATCGACCACATAATTCATTTAATCATTGCATAACTATTAGCACTATCACCTTGCCAAATGCGCCACCAACATTTCACACCATATGCATATTAAACTTATAATTCAATCACAATTTCATAACCATTTACTTGTTAGCTAGGATTTAGCAATAATTGTTAAGTCTTTCATGCATGTAGTATAGTTTAGGATAGCTTTAAAATCTTCCCCTTGCAATTGTTTCTCATTTCCTTCAAAATGTTCAGATGTAGTATTGCAGAACTAGGTCCCTTTTCTTTGCATTTGTTATAGTATTTTGCCTTTCTCAAAAATGTCCTTCATTTAATTTCACTAACATGCTTGTTGTGCAGGTGCAAGAAGAACGGATAGCAATGATATTATAGAATAGCACAGGCTGTAGTAACATAAGGAATCAATGATTCATAAACTTAACCATAGACAATAACAAAAGATCCCATCAACCATGTAAACCCTGTCGCACATTACCATAACATAAAAAATAAATATATCTGATCTTCCATAGTTCAAGGGGGTCCCACCTACTAGTATTATTTAGTTTTTTTTTTATAATAATAGGCTTTAGCAACACTTTGCGGGAAAAACTTCGTTGACAATTTTAATCGTCAACAAACTGGGGACTCCACAGGAAAAATTGTTCCCAACAGATTTAGAACTCAGAACTCATGGTTTCACAGGCCAAGAATAATAACTTTAGAAGACGTAACTAGAATAATTATGCAACAGGGGGAAGTGAGTGGATTTAATGTAAAGATGACCGAGAAATTGGGAATAAATGATGAAAAGTGTTAAGTATGAGGGGTTTTTAACACTGTATGAATAATCATTCAACTGGAATATGCTCTTAACTTTCTGTTATCCACAATTTTGGTCATTGTGATGATGTCATGGTGATGTTATGATGATAGCAAATCAAACTCCTCATTAAATAACTCCTTCATGAAAAGGGTTGCTCTTATCTATTTCCAGAAATCATGTTTTGAGGAATGTTCGCAGGTTTCATATATACTCTCCTGCGGGAATCCTTCATTCTCGCAGGCTGCATTCAACTAGGGTGCGAACTTCTCGCACTGTAATCATTGCCAGGGTGCGGACATATTTTTACAAAGGAAAAAGCTAAGATTCTCGAGCCTTCTAGAAGGGAATCTTCTAGAAGGGTGAGTTGGTATTCGAATGGTTGTTCAGAAGCTGGCATTCCAGATTTATTGGGATCATTCTTA
>ML778692.1:7699-49668 GCA_009831015.1 Picea engelmannii | reverse complement strand
TCTTTCAGTTAATTCAATACATGAATATGTCCCTTTCCCATAATGATGATGTCATCTTATTACATGATTCCTTGATCACATGTATAGACTAGGTATTGAATATATTAATTTGCTTGTACTTCGATTGGTTTGTACTGTTGTGAGTGGACGGCACAAGAGCATCGAAGAGGAGCAAGGAACAACAGAGATTTAAGGAGAGCGTTCATAAGGTATGTCCACTATCCATTTCTCTTAGTTCATTCAATAGTCTAGATCTAGGGAAAGAGTAGTATTCTGTCTTGTTTTGTTCTAGATCCAGGTGGATCTAGGGAGATTGGTCTGTGTCCGCACTCACGAATTTATCCTGAAACACTTTCAAAGAGGAAAACTTATAGACTTTCTCTTAAGATCTCAATGGATGAAGAAATGGCAAGAAGAAGCGGGAAATAACCAATTCCCTGTAAGACAACAGTGGAAATATGTAACAATTTCAAAGGCCCTTCAGAGGAGACATCATGAAAGTTGTGTAAGCTTGATTATTATCGGCTAAAAATGCTTTGCAAGAGTGTCACTGTGGCAGAATTGATCCAACATCCTATCTTGACCAAACACTAAGAGATGATAAGGAAAAAAATCACAACAGAAGTAATAATGCAGAAATTAAAACAACAGTAATAAGGACATAAATGAACGCAACAAGGAATGGAAACTTAACTCAGAAGGAAGAATCAAAGTACTGTAAGCATAGGGAAAAAAAGAACAAAAATTAAAAGCAGAGCTAGGCTACTAGTATACAGAAATCCAATCAGCATTCAAACTTTTCACACTGTCCCATCGCAATACTTCAAGCAAGGACTGTTAGTGTTGTAGGAAAACAATTGCCTCTATAATTTCCCTAAAATGTATGAATTAGTGTCCAAGACAAAAGTAATTTGGAAAGGACCCAACACTTGGAACTCTGATGTAATTATCAGCCCCTTGACGCACATGATTAAATCATCAAGATAAGCATGGAGACTGACCAATTCATTGAAAGTTGTGTGTATATGCCCTTTACAGGCAATACTTTCATCAAGTAAGCCAGAAGGCAGGCATTTGTAAAGCATAGTATCTTGATTAGTAGGAAAAGTGGTTTTGTGACCATTTTCCCCTTTTACTTTGATTTTTTTGTAACCCAACAAACTGTCAATTAAGGGCCTTAACTATGACTCTACAACCTGTTGCAAAAATATTCCCACATTCAGAGGAGGGAAGGGATTTATCATAATCACTTGCCTGAAGGTTCAAAGATTAATACAGGTTCTAATATTATCAATGGTCCTTGAGGATGGTTCCTCAATTGAAACCCAGTCAAGGTGGACTGAATAAAACATTCCAGCCCTTAAGAAATCTCTCAACTCCCTTCGAAAGGGTGTTTCCAGTGCAGAATTAACAAGATCTTGTTTTTGCCCAACTAGTTTCATAATATGTTGAACAATATTAGGATCAAAACCACGAAGATCCTCATAAGACCAAGAAAAAACTTTTTGAGATTCACCGAGTAGCCCGGTGGACCCCATCTCTTTTCTAACAAAACATTGGACATTTATTTTAACATCCGTTGAAAATTCAGGTGTCCTAATGTTCAGGAGGATGGTTTCAACCACCTTCTTTTGTAACTCCTCTTATTTCTGTTTTTCTTTGTTGCCTACAACACTCAATGAACACAAACTCTCAAGAGGAGTCAAGCCCTCAAGAATCTCATTATTTTCTGTGGATATAATCTCCTTGGGCTTAATAGGTTCATTTTGAATGACAGAACAAATGCTCTGATCGTTAGGAATGGCCTTCCAATATCCTTCCTTTTAAGGAATGTATGGATGATGTAGAGATTGAAAAGCGCAATCAAACCTATGAGGCAAGTGTTGTTGAGTAGGATAGGCTGCAAAGACAGCTAACTGATCAGCCATTGAATTCAACTAATTCTTAACATGAGTGATGTTGAAAGATAGAAGGTTCGAGACAAGTGCCCAAAAGTTTGGGAGTATTGTTCCATCAGATTGTCGCTAGGAGAGCATTTCTTACGTATCAGGTTCACAACAAGCTCTGAATTTATGAAAACTAAAAGGTGACCACAACCAAGATTAACGACGTTCTCAATGCCTAATAATAGAGATTCAAATTCAGTGACATTGTTTGTACAAGTAAACTCCAACCTGTATGACAGATTATGATTTTTTCCTGCAAGGGAAACCAAGATAATACCAGCCCCGTTACCTTCATAAGAGTATGAACCACTAAAGTGAATATGCCATAAATCATCATCTAAATCAATTATTTCCAAAGGAATATTATCCTCTTCAACAAATATGGAATACACTCCTAGGTCTTCTTCAATATAGTTTATGCTAGATTGTGGAACATTCTCTATCTAGGGTGAAATTATTCCTTCTCTAAGGACTATATTATTCTTACCATTCTGAGGAATGGATAAATGTGTCCCGTCGAGTGAGAGGTATCCACATGTTAGGGCTTGCCAATCTCTTCCCAAGATAATTGAGTAATTTCTTACAGGCATGTCAATCACCTTAATGTTGAGAGTTGTCCTTATCTCAGGATGAGAGCATAAAACCAAGGTTACATCCTTAATCTCGCCTATGGTTGTTTGTTGCAAACTATTATAGGAGAGCATGCTTCTGGCATTTTCATTTGTACAAGACAAGCATAGATCCTCCATAATAATATTCGACATCACACTTGGGACCGAGCCACCATCGATGAGGAAACAATGGGCAATCTTATCCATGATCTTTACAGAAATATAAAAAGGGGAGTTTTTTACAGGGTATCTAAATTTATGTACACCTACTTTATTTACAGAAGAATCCTCTTTGTCTACCTCTTTGGAAAGATTGGCTACAACGACAGCTTTTCCTTCCATGAATTGTTTCAGATGCATCTGTTGTTCAGGGATGACAACCATGTCTAGGAGGGTTGCATTTTCTTTGATATTGGCCAATTGATTCGAGATATTGTATTTGGAAGAGGGGAGAGGGTGGGTGATTCGTTGACTCTCAGGAATTTTAGGAACCTGAGGCGTAGCAGCGGTTGAAGATGAGCTCGGGCTAGAAGAACTGCGAGGAGGGTCAAATTTACCCTTGGGAGCATAGGATTTGTTCCCATTATTAACAACCATGACATCCTCCATCTCCTCAAAGTCTAGGACAATGCTAGTATCTCCTGGTCTCTTACCAAAGATCTTATCTCTGGCACTCTTCTTTACCTCACATGTGTTTTCTTCGTGGTGCTCCTCACAAAATTTACACCAACTCCGAGGCAGGATAGCTTTAGGATGAAAATTGTTTTCAACTGGATTTCTAAAAGGGGGTGCAGAAGAGGATGAAGCTCCAGGGATGAGAGGGGAAACAGTACCCTTTTTCTCAAATGCTATCGTATGATTGTTCATGTCTTGTACTAGCTGTAAGAGGGTGTACATATATGTTTGTCTAACTGATTATCCCTGGGCAAGACTAGTTCTTTCAAGTTGTTCTTCATACTCTGAGAAAGTATGAAGAGCAGATCCAAGATTATCAATGGCTTTCTCCTCAATACTATGACGGTAGGGAGAAGGCAATGCATTATAGTAATGCATGAAAGTGGCTTGGTTCTAGGGGCGGATAATTTCAGGGATTTGATTGTACAACTTGGTGAAATGCAAGTTGAAAGACTTGATGGTCTCGCCATATTTATAAGTAACGTTATTGTATTCCATTAACTTCTCGACAGGGCTTTTAGATTGCCCATAAGTGTATTGGAACCAATATATCAACTCCTTCCAAATAAACAGAATCTTAGGAGGAAGGTCAAAGAAGTCGGTCGTAGCCTTTCCTTCCAAGGAATTGATGAACAAGCGCATGCAGGTGTCATTGTCGTTGGCACCTATGTTATGACAAGCATTAGAAAATGCCACTAGGTGTTCATTGGTACTGACAGTGTTATTCCCTAAAAAATTAGGTAGGTTCTCTTTAAACTTTGGAAGTGGACGAGTAGCAGGTGCTAGGTTAAGAGGAGAGGACACATGCCATGGTGTGGTTGTGGTGTCTTCTTCGAACTGAAAAAGTCCATACTTTTTTATGACTTTGGTGGGATTTGTAGTAGATTGGACAGGGATATGGTGGCTATATAAGCTACCAATCACTGATGAAGATTAAGATTGAGAAGATGAAGCACTTCCAGTGCCACCAAAGCCTCCACTAGATGTCATCCTGTGGGTGATAGGTGAGGGAAAGAAAGAGGAGCTGGATGAATCGGATAAATTCCTCCTTAGAGAACTTTGTTGGACAGATAACACTACGTTTCTTCTTCCTATTTCAGCAATAGGATTGATTTCAGGTGACAAGCCTCTTCATCTTCTAGAAACACGATAATCTAAGGACATGAAAGAAAGGCCAAATCTGAAGAAACAAAATGTTACTGCTGATTTCTTGGCTACCTACGTCTAGCTTCCAATTGTTCTTGAACACTAATATCTGGTTCAATTGCTGCCCAAGAACAGTTAAGCTCAGCATCGGTCCTGGTTGTGTCTAAAATAGTATGAAACAAGTTCAAAGCAATGTTGGTCTGGTCTTGGAGACCGGGCTCAAGATTGGGCTGCCTTGCAACAGGAACAGTCATTAATAGTAAAACAGTCAAAGAATCAATTTCATAAAAGAAATATGTATCGATGAGAAATCGAATATAAAAATTAACCAGAGAGATATCAAGGATCTCCCCAGTATGGTCTCCAAATAAATGTCGAGGAAAAGATATGAAATGATCTTACTTAAGCATTTTCATACTTTACTTGGCTAAAGCAAAGTAGACAGGAATATCACCCTATATTTATAACCAACAAAAATAACATCCTAACTCACAAGTATTAATTACAAGTGCTTAGGCTAGTCTTTTATCAACAAAAAGCTTGTTGGAAATTCACTTTTTATGTAATTTTCTAAATATAACAGTTGTTGAAATAAATGTAAGAACAGAAGTAAAGACACCAAGATGATAATCAAGACAGATGAGACATAAAGCAATCCTTTATTTCATTCAAATTCACCAAAGAGTCATTTTCTTTACAAAATCTCATACAGAAATCTTGGACCAAAGTCAAACTTAGACATCCCGGATGGAACATACAAAAGGACCTCTGACAGAAAACCAAAACTGAACTCTAAAAGCTATTTAAATTGCCATAGATTGTTTCCCACTCGACTCTACACAATAGCCTTTATCATTCATGAAAACTAATTCACAAACAGACAAGTCTACACAGACTATCAAAGATAGATCAACACCTCTGAAAAACAAGTGTCTGAATGATTTGATTCATCCCTGAATATTGTTGTCTACAATAAGACCCTACTTGAAAACTAAACTATCTCAACATAAACTCAAAGAGAAAACCTTAGCATGCTTCTGCTTTTATCCTCCTCTTGTTCCTCCCTTTCCTTTTGCTTTTAACAAATTAGAATTGGTTGAAGTAGTTGAACCAACTCATTATTTAATTTGATTAAAAGACTCAACTAACTTTAGTTAGGGGGAAGAGTAATAATAATAAGGGTCATAAATAAATAATAACTAGTAGGTGGTACCCCTTGTGACTCCCTTTAGTTCATAAAAATCATGATAATCATAACATAACCATTAGTTAAGCAAAACACACCTCCTTGTGACTCCCATTAACATATTTACTTTTGGAAAATTTTAGCTCATGAAATTTGAAATTATCTCAAAAATAATACTCATATATCCAAAATAAAACATGATGTCCAAAGATCCCTGAAGTCAAATTTCATAAAACAATAGATATAATAAACTCAAAATCCATATTTCCTAGTCTGTGATGCAACCCTTCCTTGATTGTTGTTGTTGCCTCTTGATTTCCCTGAATTTTCCTTTGGCTGTGCAGAGCCTTTAGGCCTAATATCGTTGATCCTGTGGGAACAATCGTCCCTCAAATGCATCTGAGAAGACATGGATTTGTTAGAGCCATTGGAGGGTGAGGAAGGGACAACAGTGGCTTTTCCTTTATCAAGGGCATGGTGGGCCTCAATTTCCAATCTCTTGCTAGCATGGGAGGATGGCACTAGAAAGTGGTCAGGGGAAGCTTGGGCAATGGGGTTAATAGGCGTAGGAGCAAGCAAGGACACGTTGGGCTAGCCACAATGTTGGGAGACTCTGGGGTGGACAATCTCATGCCATCCATCATTTTCGGGGACCTTGGGTTGTAATGAGACATGAGGAGGTACAGGGATACCAAGGTCTTGCGGGGATTGGAAAGGACACCTTTCAGGCCTAGGTTGGACTATTCCCTTCCCAATCGAATTGAAGAATCTGGCATGAAACAATTGGCCAAGCTCTTGTGAATCAGTGTCAAAATGTATGGAGAACCTGTGCCTTCTTGGGCCTCGATTCCAATTACCTCTACCTCTGTTTCCTCGGCCATGGCTACCTCGACTGAAAAAACTCATCTTGCATGTGTGATCGATTAGAAAATAGTCTTTTAAATAACCATACATGACAACTCTTAAAAATATGAAATAGATTTGGCTCAACAATGTATCAGACTCATGCAATCCAATCCATAGAAATTGTTTTAATGTTAATCAATGAGCAGGGGTGTGAAAACAGGGTTCTGGGATATGTGAGGGGTTTGTATTGAGAAAAAATATGATATAATGAGAGGGGAAAAGACATGGTCACTGCTCAATGACAAAAATAAACAACTGAAAAGAAAACCAATAAGACATCACTGCAATCCACACAAGACACTGCGACTTTCACAGCTTTAACATAGAAATTCTCTCGACTGTAATCAATCTCATACCAGGGAGTAAAAAATGAAATGGGAAGGTGATGGGATTTGTAATTAGTGGAAAATGAAATCATGGAAGGGAAGGAGAATGATTATTGTTCATGAAATTAATTAAGTGATCCATAAAACATTCTGCAGTAAAAATAGATAAATCAACCAACAATCATCATGACTAGGGATGATTTTAAGGATGGAAATTTATTTTAAAATGTAGAAACCTTAGGGAAACTTAATAATCCTTCATATGACAACTATAAATGTTTGGCGATATTTTTGTAAAAATATTCAAATTTCTAAGGATTTTATATAATGTGTATAAAATTTTGGCGATTTTAAGGTAAAATAATTTTATCCTATAGAATTTGGGCGAATCATTTTTAGAATAGTGAATTGTTTTTTGGGAAAAACCAGGGAATATTATCCCATGAGAAAAATTTAGCCCCTAAAATCATTCATGATCATGACCAAATAATAATTACTGTGTACTTAACTAGTTCACTGTCCAAAATCAAATATCCAATACAGTGCCATCACAAGACAGTATGCATTCTGTAAACGGATCATGCTTATTTCATTCATATACTTTGCAACTTATAACAGTAATCATTCCACTCTGTTAACCATCAAAATCGACCACTGCCCATGCACTTCTTCAATCTACAACTACACTCAAAAGTCATGTTTTCAAATTAACAATGAAGTAACTATCACTGCAATCGGGCCTATCAAAATGCAATGATATTCATTAACATATATAGGCAGTAACCAAATAACCAAGATCAAATTGGAACACCCAAATTGATATTTAAACATACAACCAACATCCACCATTTAGACACAAGCTATACACAAGGTAATTCGCCCAGGCAATGTAATTCTGTCACTGTAAAAAAAACAATTCAGTGTGACTTAAAAACTGGGCCATCCATCCAACACAATGAAGTTTCGACAACATGCCCTTCTTAACAAATGATCAATTGAAACAAATAATCATGCTTAAACCCTTGTGAAACCCACATTGTCCATACTATACACAGTGCGCAACCGCCAAACACCACGATGCAACATCTCCAAATAGATAGTCACAGTAATAACTCAATCAATCTAACACAATATTACTTCGATTTAGTCCATCTATGATCGACTATGTTGTGAAAACTCAAGCTTATACAATCGAACAATCATAAGGATACAATCATCCAATTCAATAATTATTTAGCCCCAAAAGAAAACCACGAATATCATGACTATCATTTCAATGTGAAAAATACCATCCACACAATGTGACATGCATGAGAAACGTCAAACATTTGCAACCAATGTCAGCTAGACATCCAAATAATCATTAGTGCAAATACCAGTTACTGTGTATCAACCAACAATTTGCCACTGTCATAAAAAAAAAAATCAATCAACCTAACAAGTTGTGAAAACAATGCCTAACCACGCATCGATTCGAATTAGGGTAGTGGCCCTTTGCATTAAATAATACTGAGTTATAAAGAGAGCGATTGTGTGTACTTTCAAAGTGCAATCGGCAATGTAGGGTTTACCATTATTATAATAGAGGCTGTGACTATATACCAACCAACACGATTGTCTTACAACCAACTAGACGAGCCTGTATTCGAACTAGTCGACAATTATACAACCATTGAACAATAACCAAGTAGTAAACCCAAGAGGCCAGGCTGGTCTTCTCCATCAACCTTCAGATAGGAGGGCCAAGGTTTTCTCCATAACCAACACAGGGAGAGCAGAGCCACTCTTATAATGGTGAAAACCCAAGGCCAACAGTGTATACATAGAGAGACTCATTTGTGGACAGGTAACAAATCCATGACAAGGGGCCACAATATAAGGTGAAGCTTTAATTCGGCCTAGCAATGTTATTTAATGCACGCAGGGTATAACCCTTGTGTTCTTTGAGCAATCAATCCTATCACAGAGATGAAGACAGGGCTGAGGAAGAACAAGAACCTCATTTCATGACCCCTAGTGGTGCAATCAACCAATGCCCAAGAGAATGAAACACAGTGACACAGAATGCCTTCAACCATTAAACCCATAAAATCCAAATAATGGATTTAGTACAAAAGTGCAAAGATAACTATCCACCCAAGACCAAACAAAAACCCTCCAACTAAACCAGCCAGGATAACAGAGAGTTACCACCCAGGATGACCAATAACTTCTATGAATTCAATATCATGGCAGGAAGAACCATTTATTTCAAGAACACAAATTTACCAGTTGAAATACTTAGCAAAACACAAACCCATACACCTGAGCTAGTAATCATTTCATAACCAGAGCAGAGTCATGAATGGCCAAAAAAAGAACATACCTGTAATCGAATTCCTTAAAACTCAAGCTGGTTGAGCGGTTGCTCTCTGCTAAGAATTCGGAGAATAACCACAACAATAAGATCGAACAATAGCCCGACTAGGGTGGCGACTAACAGGAGGGGTAAAGGTGATGTGCATTAAATGCACGTCGCCTCCACCCACAATTCATTTACTCATCGGTACATGCCAAACATATCTTAATTAACACCATTAATTTAACTTTGCATTGGAATATGCACATATTACTTGCCAAATGCGTTCTCCAAATCATATATCCAATTCCTTATTATATAACTCAAACAAAATCGCATAACCATTAACGCCCATTACCTTGTCAAATGAGCCACTGACGTTCAATCTATCCAAATATACCATATGTATATCAACCACATAATTCAATTCATCATTGCATAACCATTAGCGCTATCACCTTGCTAAATGCGCCACCAACATTTCACACCATATGTGTATTAAACATATAATTCAATCACAATTTCATAACCATTTACTTGTTAGCTAGGATTTAGAAATAATTGTTAAGTCTCTCATGCATGTAGTATAGTTTAGGATAGCTTTAAAATATTCCCCTTGCAATTGTTTCTCATTTCCTTCAAAATGTTCGCATGTAGTATTGTAGAACTAGGTCCCTTTTCTTTGCATTTGTTATAGTATTTTGCCTTTCTCAAAACTGCCCTTCATGTAATTTCACTAACATGTTTGTTGTGCAGGTGTGAGAAGAATGAATAGCAATGATATTAAAGAATATAATAGGCTGTAATAACATAAGGAATCAATGATTCATAAACTTAACCATAGCCAATAACAAAAGATCTCATCAACCATGTAAACCCTGTTGCACATTACCATAAATTAAAAAATGAACATATCTGATCTTCAATAGTTCAAGGGGGTCCCACATTCTAGTATTATTTAGTTTTTTTTTTATAATAATAGGCTTTAGCAACACTTTGCGAGCAAAAATTCATTGACAATTTTAATCGACAACACACCCTATATGCATCTGATGTTCTTTTTCTCATCAAGTCCACGGTTTTGCAATCTTTGTCATCATGTCCTACTGACCTACAAAAGATTCAATACGATCTCTTATGTATTGTCTGGTACTTCTACATCATTGGGCAGTGGTATGGATCATGACCCTGTTTCTTACAGATCTCGCACCATAGTCCTCTTGTTTGTAATGGATTTGGCATTCCTGTTTCCATGTACTGCGTGAATGTTGGACATTCTTTCTTATGGTGTCCTTATGTCCTACATGTGGTACACCAAATGACTTCTCTTTTGTCCTTGTTCTTGTTCTGGTTTATCTGGAATGTTAAGTTCTTCAAATCCTCCTTTATCTCCTCAATGGATGGATCTATCTTCTGATATTGGTTCTCTTTCAATTGTATGGCTGCCTGCAGAGCCTCTGCCTGCGTCTGAAACTTATGTTGTCGCGGTGGATATTTCAAGTGTGGTAATAGTGAATTGACGAACAGATGCCTATGTTGCATATTTGTCATGATGTATTTTCACTTTCTCTTTAGTCATTTGAATCTCTGGTCAATCTCCCATACAGATTCTCCTAGTTTATGTATAACCTCTATCATCTCATTCATGTATTCATCCTCTAAACTCAACTTATGGAACTCATTTATCAACAGCTTCTTGATCTCTCCAATCATTCTGGTTGTCCCTAACGGATTGTTTGCAACTAAACTCATATACCAATCCAGTGCACGATCTCTTAATGTGATAGCTAACTATGCAAGTTTAGTGTCCTCGTCCATGATTTTTTTTGCTTCCTAAATCTTTTCACAGATAAATAGGTGCTTCTCTGGGTCCTTTGACGCCTCTCCTTTGAATTATGGTAACCTAATGGTTGGATCATGTCCTGCCATATTGAATGTTGAACTAATATCTCTGCGCGGTGTAGATAGTTGACTATCACTTCCTGAACTGGCTCCCCCAGTTGTTGCTCCTTGTGTAGATGTACTTCATGTTGTCTTCCTTCTCCCGATATTTGGTTGTCTAAACGGCGGTGTTCTTCGTGGTGTGTTAGTTGCACATGGGTTTATGGGTTCCACACTGACACTGATATGCATAGGAGTGTTTCCTTCTATTTCCGCTCTTGGACCTCTCGTCTTCCTCTCATATGTCATGCATAGGATTTCCTCAATTTTCTCCACAGCCCAGAGATCCTCTATGACACAACACCCCTACCTCAGCAGGTTCTGCTCGACCTCCTAGTCTAGGATCATTCTTAATTCTCCCCTTTGATTCTGATGGACTCTTTGATTCCCCATAGGAATCTTCAATACACAAGTGTTTATCCACAGGTCCTTCTTAGGAGCTACACATGTGCGAACAAGCACTAAGCGGTAACTCTTACCCACGCAACCAGTCGATGTGACCACAGTCTTCCCCAGAAATATATTTCAGGTTTTGCAACTTCGCAAAACTATGATGTGAGCTTCTATGACTCATCAATCCCCAAAATCCTGAAAAGTTCTAATGGGTAATTGATTCCTCCCTTGAATTCTGTTTGACGTGACCTTCAGATGAAATCTGGGCCCCAATGTTTCGGCACCTCAGGATTTCGTGTATCAGAAAAATTCAATGCAACAACTCCCTTCGATGATAGCCAAAATCATGATGGCTTCTCGCCACAAATCAATGGATCTAATCTTCCCGTGATCTGACGGCCCTGATTCAATCGGGACTTCGTGAACTGGAAGCTCGTAACTCTCGACTCCGAGTCACAACCTTCTTCCATGCCCCGAATTTCGAAACGACAAAACTCGAGCATGAGATCAACAAATCTCATTGATCTGGATCCAATGGCTATTGTTCCTCCTAAGATTCTGAACGTCGAATTATCCTCAGCCTTAAAACCTTCCGTTGATCTATTATATCCAATGGTCCACGAGACTTCATTTATTCTCCCTATGAGAATTTCAACCACCCGTTCAGATTTCTCAAAGACTCCTAAAATACCTTAGCTTCTTTCTCCTCTGAACTTAACTTCTGCAAGGCCGCTCCAGACCTCATCCTTCCTTTGAACACTTTAAAGGTTCTATCCCTTCTAAGCTTGGATTCTCACTGTAACTCTTGGAATCTAAGGAATCCCTGTACGCACACATTGCACCATTCACAATAACCTCTGGTTATTTCACCCTTCAACTCTGTGCACTCCTTGCAACAACATTTCTTCAACCTTTCTCCTCATTTGGAAAAGTCTAGGACTTCCACTCACCTGTGCAACACCTTGCACGGCTTTGTGCGATACTTGCAGTTCCACTGGTATAAGAATAATGGTATCTCTCCTGAGCTTTTCTGAGATAAAACTTAGAAACCTCATCAACACACTCTATGCGGACCTTTCACTGCACTCCTTGCAGGATTTCTCAGGAAGAGAAACAATTGAAACTTATACTTCTCCTCTCGCGGACTTCATATATTCAACATGAAATCACGTGAATACACACATAGATAGCATTGAAACAAATGCATAACAGAGAATATAAGCAAACTATAAACATACCATTCAATAGATAAATACAGCAACCATGACACACCATGAAATTGGATCAAAGCTTCATTATATTAATCCAAGTGTTCCTGTACATGGGTTCAATAGTAACAGTTATCTGCTTATACAATCCTACAATCTTTTTTCTTCTATGCCCCCTTGCTCTACAACTCTATAGATTACAACTGAGAATAATAATAATAATAATAATAATACAATACATACGAGGGTGTCTTTTATGAGTTTTCCCTCCTATAGCTCTGAGCTATCTAATCGAATTAAAAGATACAACTACTTTACATTCATTACAATTAAATGCATCCATATCCAACAGATGAGAGCAATGTTGAAGATCTGTTTTACAATCTTCAAGCATAAATGCAAATATGTCCTCCTAACTATTACATTAATGTTTCTTCATTCAAATTCAAAATGTGTGTTGATGCATATCCAGTTGTCTTCCACTTGCGCTTGCTTTGTTGCCTTGCTTACGATGCTCCTGCATCATACTCCTCTAGATGAAAAATTCATGAACTCTTGTTCATGAGCTCCTGCACCGTCTAAACATGTTTTTTGATATTTGCTTTGCTTTCCCAACTGGCATCCTCAATCAGGTGTCCTTTCCATTTGACCAAATATTCAAATTATGTCTTCCTACAGGTCTTCTTTCCAACTCTCTGATCAATTATCTTTTCCATCTGTGGCTTTTCAGCTACAGGCATCTGTTGGACCCATTGAACTTATTTCTGACCCTCCTCTGTTCCTACTTCATCAACTCTATAAGGGTACAAATCTGCTATGTTGAATATGGGTGATATTCCTACCCCATCTGGTAATTCAATTTCGTAAGAGTTTGTCTCAAACTTTCTTAAAATCTTACATGGCCCAATTTTCTTCATTTTCATATTATTGTATGTTCCCTTTGGGAACCTTTCTTTTCTGAGATGTGCCAGAACCAAATTGCCTACCTCAAACTTAAGTTCTCTCCTGTGTTCATCTGCTCTGCGCTTGTATTCCTGGTTGGAATTTTGTAATCGCTCTTTCATTTTACTGTGGAGCTCTTGCATCTCTACTGCAAAATCCTCTGCTCCAGCGCTTCTAAATTCATTTCGCTCCAAGTCCCTCAACTCAGATACTCCTCTCGGCTTCATTCCATACATAATCTGGAATCAGATTTGTCCTGTACTCTTGTTAGGTGAATTGTTATATGCAAATTCCACTTGTGGCATAATTTGATCCCACTGACTATGGTGTTCAACTACTAAGCTTCTCAACAAGTCCCCTAAGCTTCGATTTACTACCTTAGTTTGTCCATCCGTCCGAGGGTGATATGTTTAGCTAAAAGATAAATTTGTTCCCAGCTTCTTCCATAGGGTCCTCCAGAAATGACCAACAAATTTGGTATCCTTATCTGATACAATACTTCTGGGTAAACCATGAAGTCTAACAAGTTCTTTGAAAAATAGATTTACAATGTGTGTTGCATCATTGATTTTATGACATGGTATGAAATGTGCCATTTTAGAAAATCTATCGACTACCACAAATATGGAATCACAACCTCTCTGTGTCCTTGGCATTCCAAACACAAAATCCATATTTATCGCATCCCACAGCCTCTCTGGTACTGGCAATGGTTGATACAACCCTGTATTATGTCATTTTCCCTTTGCATGCTGAAATTTTTCATTTGTTGACAAACTATATAGTCTAAGTTGCTCAGTTGTGAGAATGTTTTATCATCGCCGAAATGTCCAGCCAATCCCCCATTATGCTTTTCCTTCAGAAGATTCTCTCTCATAGAACTCTTCGAAATACACAACTGATTTCCTTTGAATAATAATCCATCCTGAATTAAATATTCAATTCATTGGCTTCTATAACTTAGAAGTGGATTCTCACATGCTTCATAGGCTTCTTTAAAATCCGCATCATCTATGTACATCTCCTTGAGATTGTCAAAACCTAAAGTTTTCACTCTGAACTCCTGCAAAATCAAACATTTCCTGCTCAATGCATCAACAACCTTGTTAGCAGTTCCAGAAGTGTGCTTTATAACAAAAGTAAAATTTTGCATATATTCAACCCATTTCGCATGTTTTTGGTTCAATTTTTCTTGTCGAGTTATGAATTGTAAAGCATGGTTGTCACTATACAAGACAAACTCTTTCGGAACCAAGTAATGCCTCCATTTCTTCAACCCCTGTATGACTGCATAAAACTCTTTGTAATACGTTGAATACTTCATCTTGGCCTCATTCAACTTCTCACTGAAGTATGAAATCGGCTTATTGTCTTGACTTAAGACTGCTCCATTCACAAACCCACTTGCGTCACATATGACTTGAAATGTTTTACTGGAATCTGGCAGAACCAGAACTAGTCGTCCAGTTATCTTCTCCTTCGGCAATTTGAAACTTTTCTCTGCTTCCTTTGTCCAATGAAAATATTTGTGTCTTTTCTTGACTATGTCCATCATTGGTGCACATATCCCACTAAAATTCCTAATGAACTTTCTGTTAAAACTAGCCAATCCATGGAAGCTTCTAACTTCAAAGATACTCTTTGGCGATGGCCAATCTCGGATTGCTTTTACCTTTTTCAGATCCATGTTTAACTCATTCGAAGAGATCACAAATCCCAAATAAATGATTTATTTCCTCATGAAAGACGACTTCTTCAAATTTATCAGCAATTTCTCTTGCTGCAACCTCCTCATCACTAGAGTTAGTTGTCTCAAGTGTTCTCCTTCAGTCTTACTAAAGATCAGTATATCATCAAGGTACACGATTACAAACTTACCAATGAAATCTTTCAAGACTTCGTTCATCAACCTCATGAAAGTACTTGGTGCATTCGTCAAACCAAATGGCATGACAAGCCATTCATATAGTCCTTCATTTGTCTTGAATGTTGTCTTCCATTCATCACCTTCCCTCATTCTAATCTGATGATATCCGCTTTTCAAATCAATTTTTGAAAAAAACTTTTCTCAACTCAAGCAATCCATCAAGTCATCCATCCTGGGTAAAGGAAATCTATACCTGATGGTGATCTTGTTTATAGCCCTCGAATCTGTACACATTCTCCATCCACCATCTTTCTTTGGACTTAACACTGTAGGTACAGTGCATGGACTCAAACTTTCTCTAACCAATCCTTTGTCCATCAAATCTTGGACTTGCTTCTTAACCTCTTCATTCTCCTGCGGTGTCAATTTATACGCTTATTTGTTTTGTAAACTTGCTCTCGGTATAAGGTCGATGTGATGACTTATACTTCTGATAGGTGGCATTGAACAAGGTAAACCATCCACCACTATATCAACGAACTCCTCCAGTAGTTCCTGAATTTCCTTAGGTAGATCATCTATCTTGGTACTAGTTAAGATGACTCTAGGTTTTCTCACCACGGAAAACTGCATTTCTTCTTCTTTCTTAACTTCCTCAAGAAGTTCCTTCCCACTCATGAGAAGTATAGTATTGCTTTCTTCTGTTTTCACCTTCTCATCTTTAATTGGCAGCAACATATGCGTCCTACCATTCTTCGCCAAGGTGTATGTGTTCTTTCTCCCATCATGAACAACATTTATGTCATATTGCCACGGTCTTCCCAACAAAATATGACAGACATCCATGGGAATAACATCACATAAAATTTCATCCTTATATCCCCCTATTTTAAATTCAACTAAACATTGTTTAGTGACAGTTACCTGATGTCCTTTTTGTAACCATGAGACTCTATATGTGCTTGGATGTGCAATTGTCTCTAATTCCATCTTCTCCACCATTTCTGTGGATACTAGATTGTCTATACTCCCAATGTCCACTATCACCTTGCATACCCTGTCCCTGGTCTTGCAAGCAGTTCTGAACAAATTGTTTCTCTGGACTAGATTCTCCGCTTCTTTTTCTGGCTTCAAGTGAATTTTCCTCATCATTAAAGATCTTTCTCCTTTTGCATCTTCTACCTCAACATTTCTCCTTTGTGCTTCTGAAATGTGAGATTCACCTCCTCCATCTCCTTTTCTGTCAAGACATTCAAAAGACTTGTGTTCGATTTTTCGACAGAAAAAACACTTTATCTCACCTCCCCTGCCTCTTCCTCTTCCTCTTTCTCATGGAAAAGTGTTCCTGTCGACATACTGTCTTCCCTATGAACTTCCTCCTCTTTCAGGGTGAGTGTGAGTTTTCTTCTCTTCATCCTTGGGCTTATGTACTCTATCCTGGGCAATTGCTTTGCCTCTGCTCTGACTTCTACCTCTGCCCTTTTAACCTTTCTTTTGAGCCAATTTTTCTTCAGCCTTCAGGGCCATTTGATAAGCATCTTATACATTCTTGATTGTCATCATGCTCATCTCATTGTGAATGACATATCTCAGACCATTCATGTATATGGTGACCTTCTCATCATCACTTTATCGATGAACAGCTCTAATGTTTATCCTGTAGAACTCTTCAGTGTATTCCCTCACTGTCATCCCTTTCTGTCTCAAATTTTTCCTTCTTCGAAACAAATTGATTTGGTAATATCTGGGTATAAACTTGGCTTTCATATTTGTGACCATTCTATCCCAACTCTTGATTCTTTGCTTGCCTTTGCAATGCCTGTCAGCCTGCAGTTCATCCCACCACAGTGCTGCATGTCCTTTTAGCCTAGTGACAACATGGTCAACTTCCTCAAAATCCTCATAGTCAAAGTATCTGTCCATAGCTCTAAACAAATAGAGTAGCTCCTCCATGTCTAAGTTTCCTTCATACATCAAAATTTCCATTTTTTCCCTAGCACCTATTCTAGCAACAACTCTGAATAGACGTTCTTCTACAGCAACTTCGGCTGCGACTTCTTCTTCAGCTCCAGCCTCATTTTCGTTTTCAGCCTAATTGACGTTTCCAGCATCAACTGTCTGTCTTTGTGTTGTCTCCATAGTATCCAATCGAGCACGGAGTTCTCTCATTTCCCTTTCCATGGATGGATTGGGAATTGCTCATTTTTGACATCTTCTTGGTGGCATTGTTCAAATTTGTTCCCCACAGAGTTTGAATTACAACTTTCCTTTTGCTTCTCTCTATAGAAAACAAAAATTGTAAGCTAGGCTCTAATACCACCTTGACACAACATCCCTACCTCGGCAGGTTCTGCTCGACCTCCCGGTCTAGGATCATTCTTAATTATCCCCTTTGATTCTGATGGACTCTTTGATTCCCCATAGGAATCTTCAACACACAAGTGTTTATCCACATGTCCTTCATAGGAGCTACATCTGTGTGAACAAGCACTAACCGGTAACTCTTACCCACGTGACCAGTCAATGTGACCACAGTCTTCCTCGAAAAGATATTTCGGCTTTCGCAACTTCATGAAACTTTGATGTGAGCTTCTTTGACTCGTTAATCCTTGAAATCCCAAAAAGGTCTAACAGGTAATTGATTCCTCCCTTGACTTCTCTTTGACATGACCTTCAGATGAAATTTGGGCCCGAATGTTTCGACACCTCGAGATTTCGCATATCGACGAAATTCAATGCTACAACTCCTTTCGTCGATAGCCGAAATCACAATGGCTTCTCGCCAAAAATCAATGGCTCTAAGCTTCCCAAAATCTGATGGCCCTGATTCAATCGAGACTTCGTGAAGTAGGATCTTGCAACTCTCGACTCTGAGTCACAACCTTCTTCCACGCCCCGAATTCCGAAACGATGAAACTCGAGCACGAGATCAATGAATCTCGTTGATTTTGATCCAACGGCTATTGTTCCTCCTAAGCTTCTGAAAGCTGAATGATCCGTAGCCTTAAAACCTTCCGTTGATCTATTAGATCCAATGGTTCACGAGATTTCATTGATTCTCCCTATGAGAATTTCAACCGCCTGTTCAGATTTTTCAAAGACTCCTGAAATACCATGGCATCTTTCTCCTCTAAACTTAAATTCTGCAAGGCGGCTCCATACCTCTTCCTTCCTTTGAACACTTCAAATGTTCTATCCCTTATGAGCTTGGATTCTCACTGTAACTCCTGGAATCTAAGGAATCCCTACATGCACACCTTGTGGCATTCACAATAACCTCTGGTTATTCCACCCTTCAACTCTGTGCACTCCTTGCAACAACAGTTCTTCAACCTTTCTCCTTGTTTGGAAAATTCTAGGACTTCCACTCGCCTATGCAACACCTTGCATGGATCTATGCGATACTTTCACTTGAAACGATATCTCTCTTGGGCGTTTCTGAGATAAAACTCAGAAACCTCATCAACGCACTCTATGCGGACCTTTCACTGCACTCTTTGCAAGATTTCTCAGGAAGAGAAACAATTGAAACTTATACTTCTCCACTCTCGGACTTCATATATTCAACATGAAATCACGGGCATACACACATACATAACATTGAAACAAATGCATAACAGAGAATATAAGCAAACTGTAAACATACCATTCAGTAGATAAATATAGCAACCATGACACACCATGAAATTGGATCAAAGCTTCATTATATTAATCCAAGTGTTCTTGTACATGGGTTCAATAGCAACAAATATCTGCTTATACAATCCTAAAATATTTGTTCTTCTATGCTCCCTTTCTCTATAGCTCTCTAGCTTACAACTGAGAATAATAATAATAATACAATACATACGAGGGTGTATTTTACAAGTTTTCCCTCCTACAGCTCTGAGCTATCTAATCAAATTAAAATCTACAACTACTTTACATTTATTACAATTAAATGCCTCCATATCTAACAGATGAGAGCAACGCTCAATATCTATTTTACAATCTTCAACATAAATGGAAATACGTCCTCCTAACTATTACATTAATGTTTCTTCATTCAAATTCAAAATGTCTTCAAAATGTGCGCTGGTGCATATCTAGTTGTCCTCCACTTGCACTTTCTTTTTTGGCTTGCTTACGATGCTCCTGCATCACTCTACCTACTCTTCATCACTTGCCAAGCCTTCCCTCGTGGCTACAAATCTCTTCTTGGTGTTCACCTTATATTGGTAGGGTAGTCCACTGCACGTCTTTCCAGTTGTCGCCATGATCCGCTTGATCTAGCCATCGTCCATCATAATTGGGTCCAAGGACTCCTCCTTATTTCCTTTATCCCCTTCTCCTTCCATTTTTTCTTTTCCTATCAGTGCTTCCTCCCTTCCCCCATGCACGCAGAGAAGTTTAGCTGTCTGACTCCATAGTCATTACACCTTTATTATATAGCAATGTTTTAATGGAAATATATAATGATTTGATATACCTACCTCGAGGTCCCTTCAAAAGTTCTTATTCAGTTGCGCTGTACAACTTTGTTGTGTCTACTGCAAACTCTGTGATAAATCCGGCAACAATGTTGTCTATCTAGAAATCTACTTTGCGCGTAAACTTATTATCAACTCATTGTAGCTGTGCGACCTCTTCAGGATTCCACTCTAGCTGTCTAATCCGATTCGTAGGATGGTTGTCTTTCAATATTTTTATCCACTACTACAATATTTGTGGGAAATCACAGAAAAATACTTCATGTAAATCGGTGAATATGTACTTGTCCAGATATTTGCGCAGTGTTAACTTCAGGTTTATGTTATCTTTCTGCGCAAACTCTAATTCCTTTGTCTTCAAACATCTCTCTATCTTTGCCTTCGTGGTATTCCACGGTCTAAACATCCCCTTTTAGATTCATATTCTTTCATGTTCTTGTCATCCGATCCCACATTCTTTTGATGCTTCTTCCACAGATCTCATATGCTCAATCTCATTGCCTTCCAATCAGCTCGCAACATAACCATTTGTTGGTTATACTTTTTTTCTATCTACTCTTCTTCTATTGGTATTAAGGGATTCTTATGGGGTATTCTGATTCTCATCAACCATTGCAAATTGACCCTAGTTCAGAACTAAGAAGCTTCCCAACAAAATCCCTTAAAGACTGTCGGCCCCTCTGGTAAACCAGAAGGCAACGCAATACACAGAGTGCACTGCACGGTCTCACCCGAGATATCTCTATGGGTGGTTGCAATACTCAGATGTTTGCAACCTGATACTGAGCGAGATCTATTTTTGTACGTCGTAACCTTTATTTAGTCCATTTAATATCTAGTTATAGCATTCATTCTATGCATGCATGCAACATACCAAATTTACTTAGTTACTTCATTCATGTAACATTCATCAACTAATCAAACACAAGGATGCATTCATTCAGTCAGAAAACACAGTGTTACCATGGTTCACCCCCTCCTAGGCTACGTCCACAAAGATCTGGCTCTCAGGATTTTATTATAGTAGGAAATATCCCACGTCGCCCGTGGTTACAATCTTAGTTCTCCCTCTTTCCCATAGGCTCCCCAATCCCTGTGAGGCTGAATGGATCACACCAGGATCATCATCCTACGATCTAACCCTCGAGATCGAGTCACTCACTCTCTCCTTATCTCACCAGCTGAATGAGTCATACAGTTCTTACGGTTCTCTTTCCTTTTTCCCTCCATGTCCCTGTGTTTCCCTCTATGTCCCTCTCTCCTAAGTACTACTTATTTATATCTTCAACTCACCACCCATTACAATGCATTGCAAAAACCCTAACCCTAACGTCATTAGGTCTTCCATGCATGCGTGTGTGCTTCTTTTCCTTCCAACTGTCTTTTTCCTCTTGCATGCTTCTCCTCCAAAAATAGCCTTTCTTTCTTATTCGACCTGCATCCAACACCTATCGTTCATAAGATGGCAGCTAGTGGCGGCTCTGGTGGCACTGGAGGTGCTTCTTCATATCAGACTTCAACATCATCGGTGATTATTAGATTGTATAGTCATCAAGTCCCTATCCAATCTACTACAAACCCCGCCAAAGTCATAAAAAAGTATGGGCTTTTTCAGTTTGAAGAAGATGCTACAACTACTTTGTGGCATGTTTCCTCCCCTCTTAACCTAGAACCTACTACTCATCCACTTCATAAATTCAAAGAGAATCTCCCTAGGTTTTCAGGGAATAACACGGTCACTATGAATGAACATTTGGTGGCATTTTCTAATGCATGTCATAACAATATAGGAGCCAATGATAACGACACTTGTATGTGCTTATTTGTCAATTCCCTTGAAGGGAAAGTAGCGGTCGATTTCTTTGACCTTCCTCCTAAGCTTTTTTCCACTTGGGAGGGGTTAGTCTATTGGTTCAAGTCTACCTATGGGCAGTCCAAAAGCCTAGCCGAGAAGTTACGGGAGTACAATAACATTGATTATAAGGATGGTGAAACTATCAAGTCTTTCAACTTGAGTTTCACCAATTATATAACCAAATTCCTAAACTCATCCGCCCTCAGAACCAAACCGCTTTCATGCATTATTATAATGCTCTACCTTCCCCCTACCATCATAGGCTTGAGGAAAATTCCATTGATAACCTTGGTTCCACTTTGCATACTTGTTTAGAGTAGGAGGAACAGCTTGAAAGAACGGGTATTCTTGAGGGAGACTCAGTTAAACAGACATATATGTTCGCCCTCTTATAGCTTGTACAAGACATGAATAATCGAATGATAGCCTATGAGTGGAAAGGAAATGTCCCCTCACTTACCCCTAGGGCCTCATCTTCTTCTTCACCACCCTTTAAGAATCTTAATGAAAATAACTTTCAACCTAAAGCCATCATGCCTCGTAGTTGGTGTAAATTTTGCAAGGAACACCATGAGGAAAGTACGTGTGAGGTAAAGAAGAGTGCCAGAGATAAAATATTTGGTAAAAGGCCTAAAACCACTATCATTTTTCTATATTTTGTAGAGCCAGAGGATGTTATGATCATAAATACTAGGAATAAATCCTATGCTCCAAAAATTAAATATGATGCTCCTCACACTTCTTCTAGCCCAAGCTCATCTTCACCAACTGCTACTGTTCAAGTTTTTAAAGCTCCTGACAGTCAAGGAACTACCTCCCCTCTTCCCTCATCCAAATACAACATTCTCAATCAATTGGCCAATATTAAAGCTGATGCTACCCTCCTGGACATGGTTGTCGTCCTTGAGCAACAAAAGCATCTGAAACATTTCATGGAAAGAAAAGATTCCATTGTATCCAACCTCTTTGAAGAGGTAGATGAAGAGGATTCAACTATAAACAAAGTAGGTGTACATAACTTTAGACACCCTTTAAAAAAAACCCTATTTTTTATTTCTGTAAATATTATGGACAAAATATCCCATTGTTATCTCATTGATGGTGGTTCGGGCCCAAGTGTAATGTCGAAGATTATTATGGAAGATCTAGGCTTGTCTTGTACAAATGAAAATGCCAGAAGCATGCTCTCTTATACTAGTTTACAACAAACGACCATAGGTGAAATCAAGGATGTGACCTTGGTTTTGTGCGCGCATCCCGAAATAAGAACAACCCTTAATATTCAGGTAATCGATATGCCAGTGAGTAATTACTCAATCATATTAGGAAGAAATTGGAAACCTTTAACGGGTGGATACCTCTCACTCGACGGGACACACTTATCCGTTCCTCAGAATGGTGAAAACATCATAGTCCTAAGAGAGGGAAGGATTAAACCTTATATAGAAAGCGTCCCACAGCCTAATGTGAATTATATCGAGGAGGACCTAGGAGTGTATTCCATCTTTGTAGATGAGGACAACACTACCTCGGAAAAAAACAACATAGAGGATGGGATGTGGCATATGCACTTTGATGGTTCATGCTCCAATGAAGGAAAAAGAGCTAGTATTATGTTGTACTCTCCTGTGGGTAAAATTCATAACTTTTCCTATAGGTTAGAGTTTTCTTGCACAAACAATGTCACTGAATTTGAAGTGTTACTATTAGGCATTGAAAATGCCTATAATCTAGGTTGTGGTCACCTTACAGTTTTTGGGGATTTCGAACTTGTTGTAAACCTTGTACATAAGATATATTCTCCTAGAAACAAGTTGATGAAATGTTACACCGAAATTGTTTGGGCACTTATCTCGAACTTGCTATCTTTCAACATCACTCATGTTAAAATGGAATTGAACTCAATGGGTAACAGGTTAGCTATTTTTCCAGCCACTCCTACTCGGCAACTTATGCCACAAAGAGCTGATTGTACCTTTCAATATTTGTATCGTCTACACATCCCTGACAATGTAGAGTCATGGTAGGTCTTCCGTAGTGATGAGAGCATCTGTTCTTTCATCCAAAATGAACCTTATAAGCCTAAGGAAATTATATCAATGGAAGATAAAAAAATTCCTAAGGGCTTGACTCCTCTAGAAAGTTCATTTTCATCGAGTGATGTAGGCAACAAAGAAAAACATAAAGAAGATGAGTCGAAAAGGAAAGTGGGTGACACCATTTCCTTGAACATTGGAACACCCGAGTGTCCAAAGAATGTTAAAATAGGTGCCCAATGTTCTAATGAAGAAAAAATGAAGTTCACTAAGTTGCTTGGTGAATTTCAAGATGTTTTTTCTTGGTCTTATGAGGATCTTCGTGGTTTTGATCCTGCTATTATACAACATGCCATTCCTATCAAGGAGGGCATTAAACCAGTTAGGAAAAAACAAAGACCCATTAACCCTGCATTGGAAGCAACTATTCGAAAGGAGTTGGAAAAACTCTTGAAGGCTGGGATAATTTTCCCTGTTAAGTATTCTGAGTGGGTTTCTAATTTGGTTCCTGTTCGGAAAGAAACAGGTCAGATTAGACTATGCGTTGATTTTCACACATTGAATAAAGCCAGTATTAAAGACCATTTTCCTCTCCCTAATATGGAAATGATTTTGCAGCAAGTTGCAGGGTCACAAATGATGTCCTTACTTGACGGTTTTTGTGGTTACAATCAAATCAAGGTAAAAAGAACAGATAAATATAAAACCACTTTTATTACACATTGGGGCATTTTCACTTATGAACGTATGCCTTTTGGCTTATCTAATGCAAGTGCCACTTTTCAAAGAGATATGCAAATAGCTTTTGACGATTTGATCGGAAAAATTATTCAGATTTATCTTGATGACTTAACTATGTATTCTAAAAACCGATCAGATCATTTCGGTCATCTTAGAAAGATTCTCATGCGATGCAGGAAATTTGGCATTTCTTTAAATCCTTCTAAGTCTATTTTTGGCATTATCAAGGGCAAGCTCCTTGGGCACATTGTCTATGATTCAGGAATAAGCATAGATCCCGAAAGGATTGTTGCTATCCTAAATCTTCCTGCTCCTACCTCCAAAAAAGAGGTTCAAGCCTTTATGGGGGTTATTAACTTTGTCTGTAGGTTTGTTCTTGATTTTGTTGTAATGGTCAAGACAATTCATAATATTCTTAAGAAATATTTCTCCTTTTCTTGGATAGGTGATGTCGAAAATGATTTCGTAGGGATCAAGAAGGAAATCAGTTCCTTGCCGGTTTTGGCGAAGCCAGATTTGGAGAAAGAAATTATGATATATACTAATGCCACATAGGAAGCAGTTTCTTCTATCCTCATGCAATATGATGACCAAGTTAATGAGAAACCAATGGTTTACATGAGTCAAAGCTTGTCAGATGATGAGTTTAAATATTGTTTTATTGAAAAGAATGCTTTTGCTCTTGTTAAAGTTGTTGAAAATTTTTGCCACTTCATCTTAGGTAAGCATACGCTGGTAAAAGTCCCTTTACTTGCTATCAAGTTTTTACTCTCATGGACTTATCTTTCAGGGAAGCTTGCACATTGGCTTGCCAAGATCTAGGAACATTATTTAACTATCGTGACTTCTAACACCATCAAGGGACGTGACTTAGCCCTGCATTTAGCTCAGCATGCTGAAACAAGTGAAGAAGTTGATGAACAAGATATCTCTCTATCAGCATTGTTTTACATTGACAATCAAATCATTCCTATGTCTAAACATCCTTGGTATAAAGATATGGTGTATTACTTGCAAAATTAAAGATGTCCAGATAACTTAGATACCCATCAAATAAGAAGGCTATGTCTCGAATCTACTAGATATGTCATTATAGGAGACTTCTTGTTTAGGATATTTGTCGATGGTATGTTACTTCGTTGTGTGAAAAATGAGGAAACACAAAAAAATTTACAAGAGACTCATGGTTCTTCAAATTCTATTATTCATGTAGGAGGTCACTTTTCTGGTAAAACCATTGTTTTTAAGATTATTAGGAAAGGGTACTATTGGCCTTCAATCTTTCGTGATTCTTATATTTTTTCAAGATCTTGTGACAAGTGCCAGAAGTTTGTTGGAAAAGAATGCCTTTCAGCCATGCCTTTACAACCTATCCTCCTTGACTTTCCTTTTTCAAAATGGGGTTTGGACTTTATTGGTCCTATTAATCCTCCATCTTCAGCAGGGCAAGTTTATATCTTGACAGCCACAAATTATTTTACGAAATGGACTGAAGATGCCCTGCTTAAGCATTCACAGGATGAGCAGGTGATTTCTTTCCTTGAGACTAATATTTTTTCCAGATTTGGTCTTCCTTTGGAAATTATTACAAACAATGGCCCTGCTTTTATTTATGCTAAGCTAACCCATTTTTTATCTAAATTGGGGGTTAAACATTTTACCTCATCAGCTTATTATCCCCAAGGTAATGGGCAGGCCGAATCTACCAACAAGAATCTGGTTAGAATTATCAAGAGGCTCATTGAATATAATCCTCGTCAATGGCACACTCTCCTCACTTACACCCTTTGGGCAGATCGCACTACCACCAAGGTGAGCATTGGTTGCACTCCTTTCCATCTTGTTTATGGTCAAGAATCCATTTTGCCCACCGAGCTTGAACTCTCATATATAAGGTTAATGCTTCAGGTTGAAGAATTAAATTCTTCCAATGTCTCTCAAAGAATGAATGCACTTTTGGATTTAGAGGAGCAAAGGACGTTTTCCTTGGATAATATAAAGAGAAGACAACAAATTGTTAAAAGATATTTCAACAAAAGTGTCAAGGATATCAAATTTAAGTTTAATGAGAAGGTATTGTTGTGAGATTAATCTCATGTTGATAGAGGAAGGCATTCAAAGTTTCAAAAATTATGGTTGGGTCCTTTTAAGATCGCTTTTGTATTGGGCGCAAATTCTTGCATCCTAAAAGGACTTACAAGAGCGATTGTTTTCCTATAGCACTAATGGTTCCCACTTAAAACACTATGTGGAACCAACTTGAAAGTTTAAATGGTGTATGGAAATGTTTTATGTATTATAGTTTGTTTTATTGGCTTCAATTTTACATTTATGTTATTTCATTTCTTCTTATTTCAATTATATTGTTTCATTTCTGCTATGTCATTTCTTGCTATTTTGTTTCCTTTATTTGACTTCATTTCTTGTCAAAATAAAATGTTGGGTCAATTTTTCCACGACGACACTATTTTTCAAAGTATTGTTAATCAATAACAATCAAGTTACACAATTGTCATGATGTTCCCCTTGAAATCATCATTGAAATTGTTATCTTCTTCAACTGTTGTTTTATAAGATAGTTGGTTTTACCCCTCTTTTGCTTTCCTTTTCTTCCATCTGCTCCAAGATTCAAAAGAGTATATCATAATTTTTTTCTCCTTGAAGTCAAGAACGCGTTACTATGATTAATTGAATGATTATGCTTATAGGGATAAACCCCCTCATACTTAACACTTTCCATGACTTATTCCCAAAATCCTAGTCATTTTTCCCTTAAATCCGCTCACTTCCCCCGGTTGCATAATCATTCTGATGTTTATCTTCTTGATATGATGTTTACATGGTCTGCCAAAACATACATTATGAGTTATTAATTTGTTGGAAACATATTTCCCTATGGAGTCTCCAGTTTTTTGATGATTAAAATCGCAACAATGAACTATGCCCGCAAAGGATTGCTAAGCGCTATTATCTATTTATGATAATAATAACTAGTAGGTGGGACCCCCTTGTAGACTAGAGGAGAAAAGATACACATGTTATGCTTATATGTTGTTGATTTTATGATGTTGCCTACACAGTCCTATACATTTGTTGATGCAGTCTTGGTTTCATTTGATGTGACAAATGGGTGGTTGATGCATTGTTTCCAAATGTTGTTGATATTTACTTGTGATACAAGGCAGTGCCATGGGTATGAGGATTATGTTGTTTACAAGTGCTATGTTATGTTATGTTATAACATTGATTACTAATCCATATATGATTTATGAAAAAAATAATAAAATTGGAGCTTGGTCTAAACAAAAGGAAAAACTATGGATAAGTTCTAAAGCTATGGCAAAAGGATTGTATATAGACCTTGTGACATGGTGGACCTAGCTACTATACTATGTGTTAGGTTAAAGGATTATGCAATTTTTATTAAAAGAATTATATGGACACACATATGGTAATGTTAGAGTATGGTGGTGACATGTTTGGGTGGCGCACTATACAATGGGTATGTTATCAGATCTATATAATAGAATGGCATTGAAATTATGCATTGGTTACATAGTTGAATTTAATGGTTGATGGAATGGCTAGTACATAGAATTGAATAGGGACAGGTGAGGAAGAGACATTAATTTACTGCACATCACTCCAAACCGCCCTTGTGCTCGTCACCCTAGCATAGTTGCATTGTTGCTTTGTTGGTTGTAGAAGCTCCGTGATTTCAGGTTTCGAAGGGGAAAACTCGAGCCAACTCTTCATTGAAGTGATTTTTCACAGGTATGGCTCTTTGATTTCCATCAATGATGGACTCTTTGTATTATGAATCAAATGGTGGCTCAATATTGCATGGGTTCTGTGTTTTCTTGAGTTTTCGACTGAGTGTCAATATTGTGTTATGGGTTCTCTGTGATTACTACGAAATATTGGCATTTGTAAGAGAAGTAATGGGTGTTATTGATTGTAAAGTATGCACATTGGTTATTGAATCGGTCATCTTGCTTTTTTATGATGATTCTTTGTGAAAAATGGTAACGCTAGTGCAACGAGCTCTGAGTTTTATTGTTGAGGGGTTTTAACCACCAGTTTGGGTATCAGTTGTTGTCAACCCTTTCTTCCTCTCGGTCGTTGTTGTGATTCTTTATCCAAGTTGCAATGAAATTGTCGACGGTGGTGTGGTTCTTTTGGCTAAGCCTTGAGCTATTGTTTGTATGGCTGGTTCTTTACTGTCATTTCACCAAATTCTTTCCACAATCCAATATTGGTTTGGCCATAAAGTTTGACAGAGGCATGTGTATGTATCAAATGGATACGAGTTGTGTTTTGGAATTCTTTTCATGAAGAGTTTTCACACCCTCTCCTCTCATATTTGCTATAATGACTACTATTATGTTGTGAGGCCTCACTATCAATTGTTTTCGAAATTTATCGACCTCCTGGGTGTTGGAAAGAGACATGGTATCTCTTTGTTTTTGAATATCCTTCATTGTTTAAGTTAACCCTTGTTTCATCTATGCAATAAAGTTTTAGAGGCATCTATGTGTTCTTGGGGTGTTGAGCTCGAATTTCCTTGTTTTCACTCAGGAATTCTCTTAGGTTTCTCTCAAGATCTTGGGGTTATAAGTTGAAAGATTGTGGTGTTTTAAAAGAGCATGGATCTTTGTTCTTCCAAGATTATATTTGTTACTTGCGGTTTCTTCTCGGTGGTAAATTATTGAGAATGTAAAAGATTATGAGCTCTCTGTGCTTTTTTAAAGTCAATCAGACTTTTGTTACTTCTCTGCATTTAAATTATAAAGAGCCCGACTTGAAGTCTGACTTGCTTCTACCTTCCTTGGGTACCTTCTGGGGTTTGTCAAGATTTTGAGTTACCAGTTTAATGATTGTGGAAATTTCAAAGGGCACAGGCTCTCTCACTTCAAAAACCATCTCTTGGTTGAATCTATGTGTTTCCTCTGTGTGATGAATTCGTTTGAACATAAAATAAAACCATCTCTTGGTCGAATCTCTGTGTTTCCTCTATGTGATGAATTCGTTTGAACATAAAATAAAAGTATGGTTACCTACAGCCCGAGAGCTTTCCTTCTAGTCAATTATGTTCTTTCTTACTGTGTTAAATCCTAGCATGATCATGATTACATTTAAAGTTTTGAAGGCACCTATGTGAATGATTGTTTCACCAAGCATGATCATGATTCTGTCAAAGTTTAAAAGAGACACTTGTGTGTCAATTTCGTTTTGTTCTCTTCATACATCTTATGGGAATCACCGTGCATATTATGATTCTTTTAAAAGGAAGTCTATACAAATTAATTCACATGAAGATCAAGCTCAGGGTTACAATTTTTTGTGGGGGTTGACTATTGTTGTCGAATCAAGATTATGTCAATTGCATTGTCGAAGACCTATGTATGATAGACTCATTAAACATTCTTGGGTTCTGTCCAGATTTAAAAGGGAACCTGTGTGTGGTTAAATCGGACCCAATTTTTCTTTGATGACAATTGATTATTGATTGTTAATCCTAGGTCTATTATTATTTGAATGGCGGGAATGGATATTGAATATAAAAAAATTGAATCACTGTGCATATTATTGTTGTTTTTTAAAAAGAAGAGATCAGCATTAGAGCATGCAATATTGTGGAATTGGAAATGTTTGCATAGTCATTATATAAATGCATAGATTGGTATAGATTGAAGATTTCTGGGAAATTAAATTGTTATTGAAGACAGCAAGCAATTTGTATGCAATGGAGGAACAATTAAATGTTTTGGTCTTGGAAGTGGATGCTTTTTGGATTAAATTTGAAATAGAGTTATGATTGATTTATTTTATTTTATGAACAGTATCCATATGATTCCCTCTCATTTTCTCACTTTTTTCACTCATTATAAATCCCCTCATGATCCCAAATTCATTTTTCCCACCCTATTCACTAAAATTAAATTAAAACTTTGTATGACAGTGATAAAAAATGACACAAAGATAAATGGCAGCTGATATGTTTTGGTATTGTTTGCACAGTTAGTTATTTAATGAATTGTCAAGCAATAATCGTGTTCTTACTCCCTATCATGATATCACTTTTTCTCTTATTACAATCCCCCCAGATATCCCATGAACCCTATTTCACCCCCTTCTCATGTGACAATTATTAAATAGATTTTATGGATTGGATTGCATGGGTCTTATGTTAATTTATGAGCCAAACCTTGTTTCATATTAAGAGAATGTCATCTATGGTTTGTTAAGAGCTAGTTTCTAATAATTGTTGCATATAGGATGAGCTTCTTCAATAGAGGAATTCATGGCCGAAACAATAGGGGCAGAGAAAACTGGAACAAAGGGCCTAGAAGGCCCAAATTATCGATACATATCGATGTCGATCCTCAAGAGTTAAACCAACTCTTTCAAGATGGATTTTTCAATTGGATTGGACAAAGGATAATACAACCTAGACCAGAGAGGCCTCCCTTCCAGCCCCAACATGTTCCTGGTATCCATGTGCCTCCTCATGTATCTTTGCAACCTAAAGTTCCCAAGAATGATGGATGGTAGGAGATTTTTCACCCAACAGTCTCCCACCAGCGTGGCTAGCCAAACTTGTCATTACCTCCTTATCCTCCACCTGTAAACCCAAATGCTCAGATTTCACCTGCACACTCACCTATACAGTCCTCCCATGCGATAAAAAGACTCAAAACCAAGGCCCACCATGTGCATGACAAAGGTAAAGTTGTTGTTGCTCCCTCCTCTCCTTAAAGTGACTCATCCAAGTCAGTATCATCTCGTATGCACTTGAGAGATCATTTCTCCCATGTCATTAGTGAGATCAAGCCTCAAGGTTCCACCCAACCTAAGGATAATTTAGGGAATTCAAAAGGGGACAACAACAAAAAAGGAAAAATTGCCTCTCAAAGTGGAAAATATGGTTTTTGATTATGTGTTTATAATTGATTTATTGAGGACAATGGACTGGTGAAAGTTTTGGACAACAAGCTATTTTTTTATATTGTGGATATTTACATGTTTGGATATAATTTGAAATATCTCTGATATTTAAATTTCAAATTGTGGAAATGATTATGGGAGCCACAAGTTGGCATGTGTTTGATTCATTGTCTAATTATGTTTATTTTTTTTAAGAAATAAAAGAGAGTCACAAGGGGTCCCACCTACTAGTTATTATTTAATAAAAAGACTCTTTATTACTATTATTAATTCTTCCCCTAAACTAAAAGTTAGTTGAGTTTTAGTTAACTTAACTAAATCAGGTAGTTGAACTACTTCAACTAATTTGGAATGCATAAAAGACAAATGAGAAGGAAGAACAAGGGGAGAATAGTAGGAGAAAGCATACTAAGGTTTTCTCTTGAGTTTTATTGAGATAGTTCATTTTTCATTCATTCTTCAATTCATTAAAAGCCTGATTTTGTTTTATGACAACAAGGTCCTATTGTAGACAACAAGGTTCAAAGCTGAACCATATCATTCAGATGCTTATTTTGGAGGTGTTGATCTATCTTTGATAGTCTATGTAGACTTGTCTATTTATGAATTGAGTTTCATAACTGATAAAGGATATTGTGCAAGGTCAAGTGGGCATCAGTCTATTGCAGGCGGATCCAAATTTTAAAGTTCAGTTTTTACTTCTTTTCATAGTCCTTTTGTATGGTTTTCATCGGGGATATCTAAGTTTGACCTTGGTCCATGCCCCCACAGGGATTTTTGTAAAGAGAACGATTATTTTGATTTCTTGGAATGAAATAAACAGATTGTTATTTTGTCTCATCTATGTTAATCTATGACTTGGTATTTTTGCTTTTGATCTCCACATTTACTTTCTGCAATCTGTTATATTCAGAAAATTATATAAAAATGTTATATTTTGCAACAATCTTTTATTTTAAAAAATCATCCTAATCCCTTGTAATTAATACTTATGGATTGGGAAACACTTTTTGAGGTGATAAACATAGGGTAATATTCCCAACTATCTTGTCTTAGCCAAGCAAGATTCGAAAATGCTTGAGTAAGATAAATTCATATATTTTCTTCAACAAAAGTTTTGTTTGCAAACTCAAGAAGTCATTGTATGGCCTAAGACAGTCTCCCAGGCAATGGTACAAGAAGTTTGATTCCTTCATGGTGGGCCTAAATTTTAAAAGAAGTGAATATGATCATTGTGTTTACTTTAAAAAGTTGGAAAATGGCATGTTCATTATTTTGGTGTTATATGTTGATGATATGCTTGTGGCAAGCAAAATCATGGTCAAAATTAATATGTTAAAGGCTCAGTTGGCTAGGGTGTTTTATATGAAGGATCTAGGAGTAGAAAAACAAATCTTATGCATGGAGATAGACAGAGACAGGAAAAATGGTAATATGTGGTTATCACAACAGAAGTATGTGGAGAAAATACTTATGAGATTTGGTATGAATAATGTGAAACCTGTATAGATCCCTTTGGCTTCCCATTTCAATCTTTCTTCAGGTTTATGTCCAAGTAATGATGAAGAAAATGATTATATGTCTCGTGTACCATATGCTAATGCAGTGAGAAGTTTGATGTATGTGATGGTGGGTACTAGACCAGATATTTCACATGCAGTTGGTGTTGTCATTCGATACATGGAAAATCCAGGGAAAGAGCATTAGGAAGCAATGAAATGGGTGCTTCTATATCTTAGAGGCATAAGTAGTTACTATATCACCTATGATGGTTCCAGAGATTTAGTTTGCGGTTATGTAGATTCAGATTTTGCAGGTGACTTGGACAAAAGGAGATCCACTTCAGGATATGTCTTTACTCTCGCAGGAGGACTTGTTAGTTAGATGTCAAAGATTCAAAACATAGTCGCTTTATCCACTATAGAGGAAGAGTATATGGCTACTTCACATGCATGCAAGGAGGCAATATGGTTACAGGGTTTATTGGGTGAGTTTGGAAGGATGCAAGACAAGGTGAAAGTATTTTGCGATAGTCAAAGTGCTATTCATTTGGCTATAAATCCATCTTATCACAGTAAGATGAAGCATATTCCTATTAAGTACCATTTTGTAAGACAATTTGTTGATGAAGGTGGAGTGTCTTTGAAAAAGGTCCATACAAAAGTGAATTTTGCAGACCTATTTATGAAACCAGTTTTGTTAGAGAAGATATGGTGGTGCTTGGATTCTCTTGGCTTGCAAAAAAGGTGATGAATTATTTAATGGCATGATATATCAGGTAAATTGTTGTCAAGATGGAGATTGTTGGAAACATGCCAACAGGTTTCCTCATGCGGTCACATGCACATGCATGCAACTATGTTAATGTGCATGCATGCAATCTATTTATGAACTATTCATGTAACTATGTGATCTATTCATGATCAGTCTATGTAACTGAGTGGTAAATGTTATATATATGAGAATACCCATAGAGGTGTGAGTGCAATGTGTGAAGAGTGTGAGATCAAGCTATGTAGAGAGAAGAGTGTGTGTGAGGAGAGGATGATTGTATTCCCATGAAGGCTATTGTAATTCTCCCTTGAATAATAAGAATACTGATAATCATTGCCCGTGGTTTTTTCCCTCATTGGGTTTCCACATAAATCATTGTGTTAAATTGTGGGATTGTTGTTCTTGGTTTAATGCGTGTTTGATTTTGCTCGTTTATATTCTGGTTTTATGCTATGTTTTTCTTCTACTGACTAACACATGTTTCCTTGGATACAATCACCCATAAGAAATAAAGTGGAAATCTTGAAATGTTGGGAAATACTTGGCACGATTAGAATACACAGGCCAAAGGTAATGAGTATTGCAAAATTCCCTTCCCTTCTAGAAAGGGTTAAACATTCATACTCGGGAATTATTAAACCACACTTCATTATTATTCAACGGATCAATCAAGTTCAGTGGTTAAATTTGATGTGTATTTATTCATTTTTTTCTTATTTAATGATCATATACAGACACTTTTAGAATCTATACATCAATGATGACGTCTAGTTAAAACGGTAAGCATTTCCAAATTTGAATGCAAAAAATAAAAGAAGCTAGCAATCTCACTCAAGACTTCAACTCTCTAAGATGAGTCTGTCAAATAAGGATAGAGATTTTCAAATAAGCGTAGATAATGACCACAGTGTTGAGACTCCAAGATGAGACTTTGAGATATGCATATATGATGCCCATAGTGGGTCTTTGGACATGTTAGAAAAAATACATCTCCATCTAGACTCACATCATGCAAATTGCAATCATGCATCATGCACACCTGAACCTTGAGAGTCACATAATCCAAATTGCAATCTAACACTGTGCACACTGAAACCTGAATCTTGAAGTTCGAGACTCAGCATGCCAAAACCCATGTACCATGGGTATGCTATATAAAAGACCAACCTATGGGAAAAAACTACTCAAATCATTTTGTTGTTGTCTAATAGAAATAATGTAATAGAACCAATTTTTCTTGTTTATCTCGTGAAATAAAGATTTTCTATTTGAATTTGGGAGTTTTTATGTAATTTATTTAGTGCTGGTAGTAGAGGATATTGAAACTTCAAGGTAAAAAAGCCATCATTAAAGGGTAATAAAAGAGGGCTTATCTTAATTGAAGCAATTAGGAGGATATTGAAGGTTTTAAAATGGAATTTCCTTGGAAGCACATGGTCTAATGTGGAAGATTCCACACACAAAAATTATACAACCATGGTAACAATAGTAAAATACATGTGTTGCTCCTTGTATAAACTTATAAGAAAATTGTCATCATAATTAAAACAAAAAAACACAAATATAATAAATAATATTTAAATGACTGGAAAAAATAAATATAACACACAATTTGAAAAAAAAACCTCTTTCATAAAAATACAGGGAGGTGCCCGTCAATTCATTCGGCTTGACGATTTTAGTTTTTTTTCACTTTCCATTGTTTCATTTGCCACTTTTATTGTGCCTACCTTGGTGTGTCGCACTGTCGGTGGATGTTGACTACAAATGCCAACGGTTCTTTTGCGTAGCTGGAAACCAAAATGCCATGGCTTTATTTTGCTGTCAGAATCTAAGTTGTTTTACCATATTTAAATTTTTGGCTCTAATAACATAATTTACTTTATCATAATTATAATAATTGACATTTGATCTATCTTCCTATTGGTTAGTTTGGTATGGTTCATATCTTGGTAAAAGATTCTTCGATATCATATTTATTACTAGCATACCCCCTAAGCCGACGAATGGGAATGCTGAATTAATTTGAGGGGGGTTTTATATTAATGTTCTTATTTGGGATTATATACTATTGCAATTAAAATGATTGTATTTGAACTTTGATGGAGGTTTCATATTAATGTTGTTAATTATGATTATAAAGATATTGCAATTAAAATGATTGTATTTGAAGTTGGGTCACTATTTTGATGATGTTGGACTCATGCCCCCAAGGCATATTAACTTGTATAAAGGAAACATGGAATGGTTCACTACTCCATCCATTGAGTAGACAAACAACAGTCGGTATTACAACCTTTTACCTCAACCCTTTATGCTCCCTTTATGTGCACCTAAACAATGTGCCCACTACCATCCATAAGCAAAGACCTTACATAAAGCTCCTAAAGCACCATCTATCTTCCATATGTGCATGTCTCTAAACACATGTTTCTATTTATTAGAATTAACTTAATAGTTTTTAAAATACATCCATGTTCTTCATGAAGTTGTTATTTTTCTCAACATTACTTAGTATACTAATTGGTTTTGGATAGCTCATCCACATTATTGGTGAAGCTATGCATTTTACTCAAGATTGATTACTCGAAATCATTTTTAAACACTATCCATGTTATTGACAAAGTTGTTAGTTTTCTTAACATTTAAGTAATAATAATGTCTTTATATGCAATAAAACTCACTCAATCCACTTTAAGAACCAATGAGAGACAATACCCTATAATTGAACAACATTCCCTTCATACCTATCTTCTTCTCCATGTCCAAAAGGTTAATTGATTTATGTATTGTACGAAGTAGATATTAAGTTTACATCTACAATAAAAGGGGACCCTCCAAGCATGAGACATGTGAATTTTATTACTAAGGTCTATACTTGGGGACCTTGAGGCATTGCCGCCAGAAGCATCGACATGTCTCAATAAAGGCAATGAATAATTGGGCACATTAGATATTGGAAGGATTGAATTATCTTCATAATCATAACTCTTGCATAATTCATAGAGATCTGAATTGTAGCAATATATTCGTGAATATTAATACTGATGTTTTGAACATCGGGAATATGGGTTTTGTTGCTATCGTGGAAAATGATCATGTTGCGCACACTATGTTGGCAGCTCGACATATCCTCAATTTTGTATATCAATTAATTGATTTATGTAGCTTCCTAACTAGGGGTCACACACTGTTCTGTCCTTCATAAGCAATTTTCACCATAACAATAGTCAATTTTCAGTTTTCTCCCTATTGTCATTGTTTTCATGCTTCGTTTTCGTGACTGAAAGCATGAAAACGAAGCTTACGATTGTGTTACCATTCTATTCGAAAATCTACGAAAGGAAAAATCTCTTTACAATTTATTAATGCAGCCTTGCTTTGAAGACTATTCTCTTTGTTTCGATTCCTTGAATATCAAACATGCTTGGGGATTGTAAGTTATATCATCAAATGTTTTTTTTCTTGATTTGAGCATTGGTATGGTTTTTTTTTTATCCTTGGTCATATGTTTGCTCTATACTAGGTTTTTTATTTTTGTTTTTTTTGAAACCTCCCAAACTATATAATCAAACCCACTATGTCTCGAAATTATTTCCTTTTAATGCACTGGTCCGGGTTTTTACTTTCTGGGAAGTGGCTATATGATTTGCAGTCAACCATCATTTCCAAGACTGGTCTTGGGCTTTGCAAACCTTCTTCGCATGCATTTCAATTAACACCCATCTAATTGTTATGAGTTTATGTTCATACACCATTCACTGTTAGAATGTCACGGGCTCGGGTTATGGCTCTGGACTGTCTTTGCAAACCCTCTCTGTGTGCTGTGTCTGATTCGTTACCCTTTCATCCATCATGGCTCCTATTGTGAGAGTTGAAACAAACGACATTCAAACTTTGCTCTTATATGACGATGCCAGAGAAGATTTGGAGAGAAGTGGCTGGCTCATTTTCATTAGGAAGTTTCAGGGTTTCAATTTATAGGTTGCACAAGAATTATCTTTCTCCTTTTATGGTTTTAGAGCGAAGGTTGGTGATGTGCAACTGGAGGTTACCGAGGAGTTCCTGAGTCAAGATACAGGGCTACAAGCAAGCGTTCAAAGGTGGTTTAAAAACGCAAAAGTGGAAGAAGTTCCTTGGAGCCTGTTGTTTACATCTCAGAAAATAAAAGGCTATGATAAAGGTATGCCCATTTCCTTCCTAAAATCTCGGTGGCATGATTTTCTCGCTGTGGTAAAGAAATTTGTTACCTGTGAGGGACGTTTCGGGCTTGTATTTTTGTACCATTTGCATCTGCTTATGATTTTTATGGGTTTCCCTTTGAATATTTCGTATTACTTACTGAGGAGTCTTTATAAAATGGGGAAAAGATACAAAAAACAATGGTCAGACTCTAGCCTTTTCCATCACGGCCTAATTAAAATCTTGCTTATACATCAATTAGAGTCACAGAATGACAACTGGGATTCGTTCATAACCCGAAACGACTATGGTAACCCTGATATGGAGGAGGTAGATAAACTCGTGGTTGAGGAGACCATTGTCCACCCTATGGCATCTCTCTCACCTCCCCAGACCTATGTCTCACACCCTAACAGCCAACCCTTGATCGATCCAAAGGCCATTGAACAGGTCTGTCAGGAGATTATGCATCCTAATGATTGTGTTAAGAATTTAAAGAAACCTACAAGAAAGAGATCTAAGAGCAATATTGATATAAATTTTAAAAACAAAAGAGCTGGCAGGCTAATTTCTAGGAGACTTTGTAACAAGTCAAATTCTCATCTTAGTTCAATCAGTATGATCGAAGTCCATGAAATTTTGGACTCTGAAATCGAGAGGTTCCTCGCTGCAGAAGACTTTCAATCCTTTGAGACACACCTTGATCGGCCCTACAATTTTGTTGACAATTTACCTCCCTGTCTTAAAAATAATCCAGAGTTTCCTGGTGTCAAATTGGTTAATGAATCCACTGTCAGTATGGAAGGTGCTCCGGTTCACAACCAAGTTTGTTCCCATGCAACCGTTGCACAGTCAAATTGTGAAGTCTGTCTATCCTAGATCGATAGATATTATACATATATCCCTATCCTCCAGTCATGGGTTAAGGCTTTAAAGGATCATATCGATGTTTTAACAAGCGAAAACCATAGACTCGAATCTTTTATTCAAGGAAAAGAAAAACGCATAAAGACAACAGGCAATGTAGTATTTAAAAACATGGAGGCTACAACAGCCATTGTGAATTCCAAGGTTGCCTGATACGATTTGATTTCATAGTTGGAGGTATGATTTTTTTTTTCATCTTAAAATAGGATTTTATTGTTAAAATCAGATTGCTTTATTTTAGAATAAATTGGATTTCATTTACTATAATAACTAGCTACAGAATCGCAAGATTCTATAGCCAGTTATGTTAATTCGAATTATGTGAAGTAGTGGTTGAAAATGTATCTAAAATCTTTCTATTTTCCTTTTCTTTCAAGATATTCAGCAATCCATGATTACAAATTGATCTGAGGCATCCTTGAGACCTTACAGTCATATCTTTGATGCATTTTGTATGAACATAAATGAACTGTTATTAGTTTTGGAGGATTTAGTAGGATCAGGGTGGTTGCATCCCCCTTTATTTTTGAAATAAATATTTGATCTCAGGAACAGAAACAATTATCTTTCCTGAGGCCTTTATAAACCCATCATTTTTGTAATCAAAGCCATCTTGGCTTGGGGCTTATTGTGAACAACTTATACTCAAATTTAGACATAACAAATATTTACTTTATGCTTTCGTCATTTGTGAATGTTGTTGTGATCTATATTTTGTTTATCTTGGTAATTGAATGACTACAGATAGCTTTCGTCTTCACAGATTGTTTTGTTGTCAAGATAGTTTTTCTTCATGTTTCATGATTTTATGCTTCAGTTTTATTAAAACAATTGAATGATCTTTCAATTCATATTATGAGGTTTACCTTAAACATGTTGATTGATTAAATGTAAGCTGTAACTGTAGGATTTATCTCATGTGTTATCACTTGCAGTCTATTATATCACTATAATTATTTTGCGTCATGTTGTTTTATCAATTAAATATACCAGTCAATGCACAGTTTAGCGTTTGTACCAAACAATGTGAAGATGCACAACAGATTTATCTCATGGATGGACTAATGCACGATTTATGCAAACAGTTGGACACATACTCCTCAAAGTGATTAATAGGTTAGTCTGTTCTTTTATTTCATTTGCTTGCTTATTATAGAAGTTTTTATATATAGTATAATTTTCACTATCTATATCTTTCTGTTTATTTAAATAGTTTAATATTTGATCTTATGAATGCATAGAAACAAGAAAACAAATAAAAAAAAACAAATAGTACTTTTGCTTTCTTTATTACTATCATTAAAAGAACCATTTTACATTCGATTTTTATGAGTTCAGATTAAAACTCGTGATTTATACATATTGTATATATGATAAATAGAACTATTATATAAATATTATTTGGATAAATTGTATATATATATATATAGATGTATATTTCAGTAATTATTATGTAGTAAGTTGTTGCATTTCTTTTAGTTATTTTCCGCTTCCCTTAGGACTTTAGATTGGCCAACGGAGCCATTAAACCCATTAGAATGAGTCAATCCAAATGGCTTGGGTTAATTAGACAACCCTGGACCGAATTCACTCTTCTAGTTGATGAGCGGTCAATTTTGCCCGCCAACACACTATCATTGGTACACCAAAATTCATGGCTCCATAATTATATGGAGAGGATTATAATCAACATGTAGATGTTTATTCATTTGGCATGTTCATACTGGATATGGTTACTATGGATATTCCTTATAGTGAGTTCCATAATGTTACTTAGATTTATAAGAAGGTGAGTTTTGGTATAAGACATGCATCATGGCAAAGGTTACCAATTCAAAAATGAGACAATTTATTGAAAAATGTTTGGTGGCAGTGTGAGTGATGCCTTGTGCTATAGAACTTCTGATGGACACTTTTTTAGAGGACTCCAAGTGAGCACCTAGTACATGTACATGCTAGACTCTCTACTCTCTATCGAAATGAACTTGTATAAGAATATTTTGTGTTTTGCTACAATTTTGTGAAGTTTAATGCAAAACAAATCACATAATGTAGTATGTATTTTCCAAAGTAAAGTGTTGGAATTATGTACTAAATGTTAACTTGAAGTCTCGAGTATAAACCATATATAAAAATGCATAAATCACAGTCTACGACTCTCGGATTTAAGAATATTACATACATTTCTAGATGATAAAGTAATCAAATATCAATACAAGTGAAATTAGCAACAAAGTTGCTTATATCTATCTTTTAAAAATATTTTAAAGTAGTAGTTGTATGTAGCCCAAAACTAAAAGCTAAAACAATTATAAAATACTTTAAACTTTAATAATATATTACTTGTGTATAGTCTAAAAGCAAAATAGAAATGAAAATGGCTACTCTACGTTTTGAAAAGTTTAAGTAGAATCGGATAGATCTAGATGTTAATAACTATTAACAATACCATACATGTGTAAATTGAAGTTTTGAAAACCCTTCTAAAATAAATTGATAAATAAAAATTGTGATATATTAGTCATGTCCATTACACTCCAAAGTATAATTGAATTCTAACACACACACTCTTCTAGAATTTTAAGTAAAAATATGTCAAAACTATTTAATATCACCTAGTTAATTTTTTTTTTTTTAACAAGAACGGTTATGTTGCATTGATCGGTTTTCAGGCAGACCTGAATCAGAAAATTACATATCTAAAGAAGGTTGGTGACCTCTAACAGTGCTACCAACCTTCTTGTGAACGTCTTGAGAAACCCATCCCATTCACTTCTTACACTGGTTCGGGAGAATGACGAAAATTGCATACATGAATAAATTCTCACAAATTGTGAGCAGAGTAGAAGACAAAAGCAAAGCATTAAACCGAGGGGGATGAAAAATTCCCCTTAATGAAGGGGTCCAGGTTTTTCTGAGATCCTGAAGAAATGTTGGAGGCCGCCTCCTTTTCTCTGCGCGCTTTATTGGTCTTTCGCCCTCTGGTAAGGGGTGGAGACGGAACATTGTCTTCCGGTTCAGAAGTTTCCTCAGAGACTGAGGCTTCTAGGTC
>ML778691.1:1103455-1114962 GCA_009831015.1 Picea engelmannii | reverse complement strand
AGTTTCTTCTTATCCCAATTCCAAAGATTAGTTGATTTACATTTTTTTTCAAGTCCATAATAAGCTTTTCCTTCCGCCAATAATCCTTTTCTAAATGCTATAATTCCAATTGAGTTTGTGGTGAATATCAATTCCAAGATATTTGTATGAAGTCACTTCGTCCAAGTTTTTTTTTTCATATACAAAGGTATCATAAGGGATATTATTGGATTTAATAATCATGACCTTAGTCTTATCAGTATTAGGAGTCGTAGCCATATTGGTGCAAAATTACTTGAGGATTATTAGTTGGTATTCAAGATCATGGGGACTCCTTGCCATAAGAAAGATATCATTGACATAAATATTGATGACTATACCGGTTAGAGTAGGGTGGACACAACCTGTTTTTTCTAGGCAATCTTCTAACTTGTCAATGTACATGCCAAAAAGGCTAGGGGACAAGGGACAACCTTGTTTGACTATGATATCGCAGTTAATCACTTTTGACCATCCCTTAGTGTTTTTAAACTTAGAAATAACGTTCTCATACATCCTTATTGCAACAACCCTTTTAAACTTAGAAATAACATTCTCATGCATCCTTATTGTAGCAGCCCTCAACTCCACAGGAACTTTTATAAAGTCAAAGGTTTTTCCTAGGAACCATGTCAAAATATTTTTCCTAGGAACCATGTAAAAAGATTTTCTAAAGTCAACAAAAAAACAAAAAAGATTGGTTTTAGTATTGCAGAACTACCGTGAAATGATCCTAAAGTTAACAAGATGGTCCACAATTGAATGATATATCTTAAACTTGGCCTAGCCTTTATCTCTTTTACCATGACTTTCTAACCAAAGGCTAATCTTCTTTTCCAAAATAATTCCACAAAGCTTTGCTAAAATCGGGATAATCATGATGCTCCTATAATTATAGGGAATGTTTTTATCCCGATTTTTAAAAATAGTAACAATGAGACTTTGTGTCTAGGGTATGTGAGGGATAAGGATTGACCCTCCAATTTTAAAAAAATCATCTTGGTAGCCTTCAATATCCTTAGCTTTCCCATTTGCAAGCTTCTTAACCCCAAACTCTATGTCATCTAAAGAAAAAACTTCTTCCTTTGTAGGAACAATAGGAATGATGTCCATGGCATGAGGAAACTCATAAAGACCTTTAAGGTAGGAATTCGAGTCCCTTAAGATAATCCTATTATTTTCTTTAGTATTACGTTTTAGAATTTGGCTCGAGAACTTCTTAGGATCCAGCTTATATAGTTTTGAAAGTTTCTCTTGCCTTTATTGATATAGTACATTTTTTTTTTTTTTAATTAGGGATTTGTATGTATTGATCTAATCGAGTTTTAAGGACTCATTAGAAGCATCCCTAATGGCTTTCCTCGAAATTTTACATTCTTTATCATACCAAGGGTTGGTCGTTCTATTATTATTTTTTTAGGACACCCTCAAAGAGAACTTGTTAAATAGAAGTGGAAAGGGTAGATGTAAAATTATGATAGAGGTCTTCAATGTTGTCCTTATAAGTTAGGAGATTTAATTTACTATTTAAATCCTTTGAGAAAATCTCAATTTTACTTTTGTCAAAGCACAAATTAATGGTGCTCCTATGCATGAAGAAGTTCAGAGTTAGGGTTAAAGGTTTATGATGACTGAGGCTCATGGTCATTTAAAATGTCAAAATTTTATATTTGGTTGGAAATGAGGATATCATATATCACATTATCTACAAAAATGTTACCTAGCCCATGAATACAAGTCATTTGGTTGGAGTTTGGCCACTTCATTACTCCATTGCAAATTATTAGGTCTTGAGAGCTGCAAATCTTCACCAAATGAGTACCAAACAAATTCTCAATTAGGACTTTAGAGCTTATTTTCTATCTATTAGATAAAACAAGGTCCTCATCTATCAAGAAAGGATTATGGTTGGAGTCATTAATTAAAAGAGTAGCTTGTTTAGTTGCAGTCCGAGAATTAAAGTCTCCTAGAAGGAGGATATTACCTTCATTTTTCAAACTATAAATATCTTTTTCTAAATTATTATAGGGACAATTGTTATATAGATTGATTTTCTTATAAAAAGTAGAATTAACATGTGCAAAATAACAAATGTATTTATTGAGAGGGTCAATCTTATGAAGTTGAATGTGAAGAGAAATTCTCTTTCTCATATAACAAGCTATGTCTCATATCCCTCTACAGTGGGATTTTTTGTTCCATGCTAACAACAAGACAAATCGTTCTATGTTAGGGACCCTTGACTCCTCATCCTCCCAAGTTTCAACTAGATAGATAATATCAATATCACTTGGGATCCAACTTATCATAAGACCTTTGCGGCATGGAAAGCCACGACAATTCAAAAAAAAGATCGTGAGTGTCCCAAATTCATATCTTCCCATTCTCCCATTTTCCTTCTTTCCTCGCTTCTTTTACCTTTTGAACTTCCTTCCTTAATTCAACTTGGTCTTCGGGAATGAGGTGTTCATTTATAAATATTTGTGACCCTTTTAAGCACATATATTTACTAAGTATTCTATATTTATAGTCATTACAACTTACTTTGACATAGATCAACCTATCTTTGTGATCAGTTATTTTTCCTAGCCTCTTTGCTTCTATGAGGTAAGTTGTATCAATTTGTGATTTATTATTTAATTATTCTTTTACTATGTCTAGTGTATCCTCCTCTTGTTGTTCTTTTATACCAAAAATTATGAGGTTCAAGGCCGTTTTGTTATGTTCATGGTCCATTTCAATTAGCTTATTAATGTCCTTTTTGATGGGTTTCATATCAAATTTGTTTTCCATATTATTGAGTGTTAAATTGTTGGTTAGTTTTTCTTCTAGCTCTTTAAGTCTATCTCTAAGATGTGATTTTATTCAACCCCTCCTGCTTGGTTTGATTTTTTATGCTTTTCCATTTCTTAAATGCCATCCTTCATTGTAAGGAATTCACTCTTAACCCTAAGAATCTATCCTCTATTTGAGTTTGAATTATATCTTAAACTTTTTAATAAATCATTGCCTCTAGCTTTATTTGGAGTTTTAGGTCTATTTCTTCACTCTTTTTTTATAATGTTTCTGTAATGACCCTCCTTAAATAAATGCAAAGGATTATTAATTATAATTAAATTGATAATCTGATTGTCCTAAGATGTGAGCTAAAGAGTAATTATTTCTTATATAATATTAACTAATTAATTATCATTAATTATTTGTTCATAATTGTCAATGGTTAATTAATTATTAATCAACTCTTTAATTATGTGAGTAAAGAATTAATAGGGTTAATAATTTAATTTATTAAGACTTACGTATATGAATGGGATAACAAACATTAAATAAAAGGATAAGAAACATTAAATAAATGGGACAAGACATTAAATAAGAGGATAAGGTAATGAATGTAGAGATAAGGAATTTAATGAAAGGAAGAGTCGGTGAAAGGGGATATGAGGGGGAGAGCCTTACGGGGGGGAGGCATTCATTCTTTTGGGAGGAGTATTTTGGGATTTTTGGGGGCTGGAAGGAATCATTTTGGACGGGGACGAGAGCACTGGTTTGATGGCTTGTTTTGTTTTTCTCATTTTTCAGACTGTGAGTATCATTGCAGGGGGCACCGGGTTGCTCAGGGTTTTGGGCACTGGGGCCAGGATTCCTTTTAGTTTCCTGGAGCTAGGGAGCCGGACAGGATGCTCCTAGATGTCTGGGTGGATAGTCAGTTTGGGCAGTGTTGGTCAGTTCATCGGCCAAGGCAAGACATCAGCAAGGGAGCAGGGAAGGGACAACCATATCGACAGGAATTAGCATCAGAAACAGGTATTTATATGTGATTTGTTGAGTTATTTCCATGCTGTAGATAGATTTTTACTTATGCAGAATATTTATGCTTTTGAAGTGAATGAATAATTTACGCAATGCAATTATATGTTAATTGAGTTAAAATTTTGTATTTGATTAAGAGGGTCTCTACAATTGGTATCAGAGCGTTAGTTTGAAATCTGGGCCTCAGGGCCAAAACTCCAAGCCCTAACTCCAGCCACGCTTAACCTGCAAACCAAACACAAAAATTTTAATACAAAATAAAAATAATTTCCGTAATAATTTCAATATTATAACCTTAAACAAGAAAATATGGGATAAGGAATTCCAAGCTATATCTGGAGAACAAAACTAAATCGGGTTATCAAAAATGTTCCTAGTATGCATTACTAGATTACTTGAATTCCCACAAGCAAGGATATAATTCACATAAGATATTATAGAATGAACAACCCAAGCAAAAATGGTTAACTTGGTTACCAAAATAAGAAGAATGGCATCAATATATATATCATTAGGCTTCAACAAAGCTACCACATGTACGATACAGTAGGTACAGGTGCAGTAGAAATGTGTTCCCCTATGGATTGACTCAGAAAAGAAGAAAGAGGCGGAGACCAAGGTTTGGGGTATGAACAGAGCAAAGTGACTAAATGAGTTAAATCAAAGAGAGAGAGGTCTTTTCACCCTAGATTTGAGCACTTGATTTCGACAGTTGGACAAATCGACTGTGACGAATCGAGTGTTGTTGTGGAACTCAATCCAGTTGTTTTTCTTTATGAAGACAGCTTTCTTCATTCGCCCCAGTTCGAGATTGTGGATCGGAAGTAACAGCCTTTTGTTTCGGACTTTCCTACAGATTCAGCTGGAATAAAAACCTAGGTACAGGTGGAGTAGAAATGTGTTTCCAACTGTAGTACACAGAAAAAAAAAAAGAAAAAAAAAAGTCCAGTCCATTTACTCTAGAACTCTGTAATTCAGAGAACATTTGATGCTTTATAATGGAAACTAATAAACAATGGCTGAATATGTAAATTGAATGTGACATCTTAGCAATGAGGAATTCTGAGCTTGACCAGTGCACTTTCCTCCTGTTTAAATGACACAGTATTTCTATTGTTTTACTACTAAAGATAAATAAATAAATAAATGGACTTATGTCTTACTTCTATGTGGACTTGCAAATGTAGCTTAGGGTAACTACAAAGTAATAGGCATAGTTCGTTTGGATTGCTACTCTAAACAGATGGAAATCATAGTAAGGAGAAATCCACCATTTCAGATTACAAAACATTTCGGACAGTCTATTGGTAATAAGTGATCTATCTGTTTATTTTACTACAAATTGGTTTCTGGTAAAATCCTTTATACTTCTTAAAATTATCAGGAAAATGTGAAATTGGTTATGAAAAGATGCAAGCATTTCAGCCAAATATCTATAATCTACCAAACCAATGATGAGAGTCATAAATAATTAAAAAAAAGAATAAGTGACCCCAATATCAATACCAAAGTATTATGGAATCAAGATCAAGTGTAATGAACTGAATATGTTTTTTGTATTTTTCCTTCAAAATAAAATTCAGCAAAGGAAATGCAACGGTATATTTGTTGTAGCAAAAGAAATGTCTCACCAATAAAGGTATCAATAAGAAAAGATCAAAAGAAGAACATAGGTTGACTCTCTCTTTGCATTAAATGATTAAATCCAGAAATGATTAGAACAAGAGCGCATGAGATGAATGACCCAAAAATCGATCTGTTACTGTATTTCAAGTAATAAACTGAATAGAAAGATGTAAGGATTATCCTCTCATATTTGCAACAAACAGTGATGCTCTTAGAATCCTCAATCTGTCCAACAAATACAGAAACCAACAGTTAGCAACTTCAGTTGATATGAGCACAGTACTTTATGTATGAATATAAGCAGAACCTGAACTTTTATTGATGTCATTGCATTTTGATATCAATATCGATGTGTATGGAAATAAAATTGGGTATCGCCATATTGATTTCGAGTACCTTGAATCTATTCACAAACATAAAACATATCCCCAAACCGGCTAGATAGTAGGGTCGTAGAGGTGTTACCAGAGCCCTAGAAATCCCTTCATTAAGTTGGGGTTTAATGCAGAAAAAGGAGACCAAGAACATTATTGGCATTCCTTCGAAACCTCCATACTGAGACGCCATTAACCGAAATATATTAAAAAACACAGAGGTGCGCAGCTACAAAAAAAAAAATTGCTTAGAAACACAACAGGGAAATGAAAATTTTAATAATTTTTTTTATTTATTACGGGAACATATTTTATAGTGTAGATGCTAGTGCATCTCCGCATTACCTGTCAGTAAAAAATTGCGGGAGGCTGAGAAAACCCAACTTATTAAGACCAACCATTCGTATTCACAGCAACCGAACTCAAAAACCATGGTTACAGTGGTACTCGAACCACTAACCCTACACGCACAGACGCAAACCAAAACCCCGTAATCAGAGCTTAGCAGAAACAGGAAAAAGATACGGGTTCCGATGGGCATCAAGCTCTTCAAGAATGCCCGGGAAAGCCCCCAACCTAAGTTCACTGTAAAATCCTCCTTCTTCCAACTCCAACTAGCCAATTTCTAGGCTTCGTTGACGGTGGCCTCCAACGTCTGAACCGAGTCCGCGTAAACAGAATCCACGATCCCGCCCTCCAGAGCCATCTGGGCACTAAAATTGCGGGCACCCAATACCACATCCCTGAGGGCTCCGGGTAAAAGCTTGCTCAGCATGACGGCCATGAGACTCCTGGGAAGCTTCATCCCATGATCGAGCTCACTCATGTACAGAACAGATCTATCCACTTTCATAAACCTGTAGTCATGTGCCAAGGCGAGTATAAAACCCCCTGTTGCGGCGTGGCCACGGATCGTCGTGATGGTGGGCACGCCAAGCCTCATGAAGGAGGCCAGAAGGTTTTCGAACTTGATCCTGACTGTGTTCAAGTGGGCATATAGATTCTGTGATATCCATTGAATGTCAAGGCCGTTTGAAAATTATCTGCCCTCATTGGTGGTCACAAGGGCCCCCGCGTCTGGGGAATCTTGGACCTCTTTCAGGGCGGCGGAAATGGCATCGATGGTGGAGGGATTGAACCTGTGATCTCCGTCTCCCAACAGGGTGAGGATGTACACCCTTCCTATCTTCTCCAGACTGCACATCTTCTCTCGCCAATTTGTGTACACTTACCAGAGTGCAGAGATGGGAGGCGGTCGAATGATAGGCAAATGAAGGGTTGGGCGCATGGAGTTAGGGTTAAGAAAGAGAGCTGGCAGGTGTAGGGTTTTAGGGTTAGGTATGGAGAGTAAGTGGGAAGGAGGGGGCATGTGGGCCTCCTGCGAGGACCCACTGCCCCACTCTATTTTTTTTTTTTTTTCATTTATTATTTTAAATTTTTTTTTGTTTCTTTATTTTATGTGTAACTTAGGTTAAAAAAAACAAAATAATGTTTGATTTATATTAAATATTAAATAAAAAAATAAAAAAAAATTAACCTCCACAAAGTGGCACCCGTGGGAATGAAACTCGTGACCTATTGAAACCAAACCAAATGCTTCCACCAATGAGCCAAACATGTGACTTGAAATTAAATGTTTGATTTATTAAATTATATTCAGCATTAAATTAAAATTTTAGCTATTAAATTAATATTACTCTAGGGCTAGCTCCTAGATAGACAAATTTCAGGGGGAGGTATCTCTATAGGCATACAAATAATTAGATGGTTTGAACTGTTGGTACCCCATGCATCGAGATCATAGATGAGGATTTAACTGTTCTTATGGAGAGTCATGATAGTCTAGAGCAGCCCTTGCCATCTATCACATGATACGCTTGGATAGGAATGTTCCAACATGAGACTAGGAAATTTGGTGGGTTTTGACGTTTGGAAAGAGTTGATTGTCTCAACAGTGGTCACATGGAGCGAGGGGTTTCTTTGCTTACCTCAAGTTCATTCAAGATTTATATTCATAAATATCATCTGAACATTCCTTTGTGATGTGTATCCATTGTAGTTCACCACTGTCCTACATTTCCCAGTTCACTGCATATAGACAGGGAATTGCACGCTAATATGTATTGAAGATTTCTTGTAACTCTTTTTAGGGTGATATCATTTAGTGGGGCGATTCTTAGTGCTTGGTGTGTCCCACTCATGGTTTGTTTTATATCGTCATTCCATATTTCCAATATTTGATGCTTTGTATTACCAACCCCATAAAGGTGGAGGCAATATAGTTGACTGCATACTTATTAAGATTTTCCTCTTAACCTACACCTATGATCTTTATCTTTCTTAACAACCTTTTTAACCCCAAAATGGTCATTGCTATGCGTAATATAGCGACGTACATTTGATAAGAGTGATGGTGTGGTATGAGAGTCATGAACATAGGTTTGAATCTGGAAGGCACTAGGGTATGCACACCTCTGTAGACTTGGTAGTCAAATTGATGCATGGAGGGTAGTCCTTGCCCTAGAAACAAGGGGACCTCATACATCAATTTGGTTTTTGTCTAGGCTGTGACCTTAAATGAGATTATTATGATTGTTATTATTATAAATAATTATGAAGCATGAGGTAATTAACACACATATAAGTGTCATTAGTGTAGATATGTGCCTGATTTGCAGTATGTGTCATTATGTTGGTGAATCAATGTGTTCCAAACATAGATGCATAGTGTGTCACGTCACATGAATGAAGAGAGCCCTAAATATTGAATTGTATCACCACCACCAACACATATGATTTTTTTTTATTGAGTGTATTTCGTGGAATTACTTTGAGAAATACTTATCTGTTTGTATAGAGACAACATCCTCAGAGAACATGTTGATTTTCTTATTACTTATCTAGAAATGAGAGAATAAGTTATGTGCCAAGAATAGTGTCCCAACCAAAGAATAAAGGAGAGAATAGATGTTTTGCATGTCTTGAAACAAGAACATTATCACAAGAGCACAGAGAGGCACTGAAAAAAATTATTTGTCTAGTTGTAGTGATGAGTGACTAAGAGGACTAGTATAACAATTATTGAATGTCAGTGAGGTTAGTTCGGGAGAGACAAGGGATGGAAAGAAATTAATACCCCACTCTTATATGAATAGTTGTACATGTTTCTAGAATTGAGGAATGATGGGGCGTACCAGTAATTTTTGTAAAGAAGAAGGACAGATCCTTACAACTGTGTATAGACTACAGGGACTTGAACCATGCTACAGTGAAAATAGGTACCCAATGCCACGAATAGATGACCTTTTCGATCAGATGAAAGGAGTATCCATATTCTCAAAGATTGATTTGCGATCAGGGTATCATCAGTTAAGGATTAAGGAAGGTGATATCGCAAAAACTGCCTTTTGAACTCGGTTTGGACGTTACGAGTTTCTTGTAGAACCTTTCGGATTGACCAATGCGCCAGCAGTATTCATGAGCCTCATGAGAGGCGTATACCGGAAGTACTTAGACCATGTTGTACAAGTCTTTCTATACGACATCCTCATCTATTCCAAGAATGAAAGAGAACATGAGGAACACTTGTGAATAGTGTTGTCGTGCCTTAGAGAGAACAAATTGTATAGGAAGTTGTCGAAGTGTTCATTCTTCTAGAAAGAGATCCACTATTTGGGTCATATCATTTTCGGCGAAGGAATCTCTTTGGAATCAGAAAAGGTAAAGGCCATTATGGAATGGCCAGTGCCAAAAAATGCCCATGAGGTGAGGAGCTTCATGGGGCTAGTAGGTTATTACCGGAGATTTGGAGAAGGATTCTCAAAAATAGCGAAACCTGCCACCACCTTGCAATGCAAGGGGGTCATGTATGAATGGACAGAAGAAGTGCGATAGTGCATTCATTGAGCTTAAGAGGTTACTAACTAGTGCGTCGATTCTACGAGTGCCGGATATGGAAAAGGACTTCATTGTCTGCACGGATGCCTCGAAGAAAGGGTTGGGGGCCATGCTAATGCAGGATGGAGGAGTGAAAGCCTATGCGTCAAGGAAGTTGAAGAAACATGAAGAGTCATACATGACTCATGATTTAGAGTTGGCAACTCTAATGCGAGCTCTGAATCTTTGGAGGCACTATCTTGTGGGGTGAAACTTTGAACTTAAGACCAACCATCAAAGTTTAAAACATCTCTTCACTCAAAGAAATTTGAATGCCAGGCAAAGGCGATGGAGTAATTTTTGAGTAAGTACGATTTTGTGTATTCCGTACATCAAGGGAAAGGAAAATATGGTCGCAGATGGCTTGAGTAGGAGACCACGTATCTTCTCCTTGGTACCCTTAAAGGTTAATCTGAGGGAATAAATGTTGACACAACTCCAAAGAGACAGTTGATATTTAAGAGTGCTCATTTTATTCCAGTTAGAGACACTTACGATGTCACTGAGGTGGCACATGTGTTTGTAAGCGAGGGAATCCGTTTGCATGGGATACCTAAGAAGAGAATTTTAGATAGGGACTCCATATTCACTTCTAGGTTTTGCACAAGTTTACAGTCAGCGTTGGGGACTCAATTGAACTTAAGCATAGCTTATCATCCTGAAACAGATGGGAAAACGAAGAGAGTAAATCACTTCATGGAAGACATGCTTGGGATGTATGCCATGGATAATCAAACCCGGTGGGAGAAGTACTTACCTTTGGTAGAGTTTGCCTACAATAACAGTTTTCATAGTTCCATCGGAATGCCACCCTATGAAGCATTGTATGGGAGGCCATGCAGAACGCCATTGAGTTAGAATAGACTAGAACATCGAGTAACAGCTGGGCCAGAAGTGATTCAGGAGATGGAAGAACAGGTGATTCAGATCACGCAGAGACTAAAGGAAGCACGGGATAGGCAGAAAGGTTATGCGGATGCACACTGGACCGACCGAAGTTATGGAGTGGGAGACCAGGTTTTCATTTGTATCAAGCCTAATGAGAATACCATATGGTTCCGGAAGGGGACAAAGTTGTCACTTCGATTTATAGGACCGTTCAGAATCAAAGAGAAAATTTGACCCGTTGCCTATCATCTCGTACTACCACCCCACTTACATAAAACTCATAATGTATTTCATATATCTGTTTTACGTCATTATGTTGCTGATAAATCACATAAACTAAATTGGAAGGAATTGCAAGTATCGGACGTGGGAACCCTCACGGTAAAACCATTATGCATATTGGACCGTAGAGTCCGACACCTCAGGAATCATCTGGTAGACCAAGTTAAGGTCCAATGGGACAAGTATAGTCCAGGATCTGCCACTTGGGAAGACCCCGAGACACTATGACGAGACTATCCCTCACTATTTTGACCACCTCGAGAACATGTTTCTCGAAGGTGGGGTGTATGTAACACCACCTTTTGACTTAGACAGCCAGGATCACCTCAGGCCTATATACTTTATTATCTAGTCACAGTGAAACTATTAAGTGATACACTTAAACTTTAAAATTTATGAACTTTTATGAATGTTTAAATGTTATTTGATAATGATATATATGATGCGATCTACTACGTGCATGTAAATTTTATGAATGTTTAAATGTTATCGATGATGATGTATGCAATGCGATCTATTATGTGAATGTAAACTTTACGAATGTTTAAATGTTATTGATGATGATGTATATGA
>ML778691.1:1093275-1103405 GCA_009831015.1 Picea engelmannii | reverse complement strand
AATTGAAATGATGATAATATGCAATTACATGATGATAATGCATAGAAATGTATGAGTTTGTGTTACAGACTAATCTGCAGGTTATGGGCTATGAAATAGCCAAGGGATAATGATGATGAAAGTGGATATCAGGACCACTAACCCAGAAACATTATGGTATGAATATTGTATGAGAAATTTATATTGGTTTGGATGCATTGCTATGATATGTGGACCAGTGCATGATTTCAAGTGATGACACTGCCCAAAACTGAATAAATGATGACAAAACCCCCAGCAACACGGTGCCACTATGTATTCCATTATAGGGTGTGGACACTAGTCCTGTTAGGAGGGGTGGAGGCATTCCCCACCGTGTATCCTCCATTGTAGGGTGTGGACCCTAGTTATGATTAGGAGGGGTGGAGACATTTCCCACCATGTATCCTCTGAAACCTGAAGTCATGGGAGGACGATGTTAGTTCACGCTCCCCTAGACATGTGATGATGACTGTCAGTTGCCTGCTGGGGAAGCTTGGTTGAGATAGTAACACTTCCGCTTACGGGTTCTATTTGGAGTTAGGTCAATATAGTTGACGCTCCAAGATAGTCCAGAAAAGGAAGGATAGGAATGGAGATGGAAGTAGGTTAAGGAGGAAGGATGAGTAGAAATAGTTGAGAGAGTATGGAGATTTGTGTGATGGTGGAATTTAATGTTTTTCCTTCAAATAAAAAAAAAAATGTGTATATTTGAATATTCATAATTACGTAACTAAACCACAGTTGTATAAATACAATTGTTGAACCGGATAATAGCAATTAAAGAATTTCTCAAACAACTGATTGGTTTGTTGTCTTTTATAAAAGACTAGTCTTGTTGACTSGATTGGATGCCTACATAAATTACTAAAGGATGGTAGTTTTGATTATTAGTACATGCACGAGACTGAATGTACTAGCTACACATACATTTATTGTAGATATACACTAGTATGTATTAGTTTTCTTGACTTACTTACTGATAGTGTCGGTTAGTTGTTATGAATGTGTGAACCATGTTTCTTTTCCTTTGTACTAAAAGATACCTTAACTTCGGGACAAAGTTTCCTGAAGGGTGGGTGTATGTAATGACCCTGCTTAAATAAATGTAAAGGATTATTAATTATAATTAAATTTGTAATCTGATTGTCCTAAGATGTCATCTAAACAATAATTATTTCTTATATAATATTAACTAATTAATTATCATTAATTATTTGTTCATAATTTTCAATGGTTAATTAATTATTAATCAACTCTTTAATTATGTGAGTAAAGAATTAATAGGGTTAGTAATTTAATTTATTAAGACTTACGTATATGAATGGGATAACAAACATTAAATAAAAGGATAAGAAACATTAAATAAATGGGACAAGACATTAAATAAGAGGATAAGGTAATGAATGTAGATATAACGAATTTAATGAAAGGAAGAGTCGGTGAAAGGGGATATGAGGGGGAGAGACTTACGGGGGGAAGGCATTCATTCTTTTGGGAGAAGGATTTTGGGATTTTTGGGGGCTGGAAGGACTCATTTTGGAGGGGGACGAGAGCACTCGTTTGATGGCTTGTTTTTTTTTCTGGTTCTGTGGGAGAGTTTTTCAGACTGTGAGTATCATTGCAGGGGGCATCGGGTTTCTCGGGGTTTTGGGCACGGGGGCCAAGATTCCTTTCGGTTTCATGGAGCTAGGGAGCTGGACAGGCTGCTACTAGCTGGCTGGATGGATAGTCGGTTTGGGCAGTGTTGGTCAGTTCATCGGGCAAGGCAAGACAGCACCAAGGAAGCAGGGAAGGGACAGCCATATCGACAAGAATTAGCATCAGAACCAGGTATTTATATGTGATTTGTTGAGTTGTTTCCATGCTGTAGATAGATTTTTACTTATGCAGAATATTTATGCTTTTGAAGTGAATGAATAATTTACGCAAGGCAATTATATGTTAATTGAGTTAAAATTTTGTATTTGATTAAGAGGGTCTCTACAGTTTCTAATTTTCTAATGTTGTTAATAGATTATAAATATATTTTAAATTAAAATTGAATCAAAGTAAAAAGTGACTCGCGTCATTTCACTTCACATGTTCAATTTCCCAACGGGTTGAAGAAGCCAAAATTAGAAGTTTCGGAGAAACCGAGAAGAGATTATTCTCGGTAAAAAAGGTAAAAACCAAGGAGAAATATTATTCCTGTAACCGTTAGAAGTATGTATATTGGTTCGATTGAAATCATTAATCCTTATTTATATAAATTTGATGTTTAGGGTTTGACCAGTTTTATATATTTTTTTTAGTTTAGATAATGTATACAAATTTTTAAAATAATTTTTCCATTAATGTTTTAAAAAAAAAGATTCCATTAATTTTTTTTTAGTGTAATAATTTTTAGTATTTTAATTTGAAATCTATTAAGCGACTTCAATGATATAGAACAAGTGCACCCCAAGTGAGCTCAATGTTCAAGGAAGATATATACCTAGGAAGGATTAGATAGCTCAACAAACCAACTCTCTCAGAGCCCATTTCAAAAGACAAAGGGTTTCTCCTCCATGGAGGTAAAAACCTCCAATGAGATACCTATGCATTTCATATTAAAGCATTGATGTGTTAGTTTGATAGTTCGTTAAAAGAATATATTTTCAGCCTTGAGTTGTCTGTAGTTTTGAGTGACATCCTTTCTTAGAGTAGGCTTTGAATTGGTCCAACAATAAAGAGTTGGAGCTATGTAAAACTATAAGAAGGTAATTGGACCCATGAATGAAACCAAGCCACGAGTTTTGATATCTTTTATTTATAGTTTTGTTTAGTATATCTTGGATTTTCTTTAGATCAACTACCACATTTGTGCTTGTAAAACTATAAGAAGGTAATTGGACCCATGAATGAAACCAAGCCACGAGTTTTGATATCTTTTATTTATAGTTTTGTTTAGTATATCTTGGATTTTCTTTAGATCAACTACCACATTTGTGCTCATATCTCTTTTGATTTATTTCCTAGGAAGCTTTGTACTATATAATTTAACATTATAGTAGTAGGTTACAGTATTTATATTTTCACTCACACATTAGGATTCTAGAGGTCACCCTCCCACCCCACATGTCCTCTTTATAGTTATAGTTCTCTTGGATTCGACCCACCTAGAAAATTTCTAACTTTGGGTTCCTTTTAGGAGATTCCTCCACACCAATTTCCTTATTCAACTATTTACCTTAGCTATATTTTGTAGCCAATGAAGTAATGTTGATCACACCTCTTTATTTCGTTCCCTACGTTCTAGACCCATTCATATCTATCCAAAATTTGGGTTTTTTTAGAGGTCGCCCTCCCACCGAGGACATTCCTCTTGAGTCACATCCCCTCTCTTGAGATATTTTTCAATGCCTTCCTTTGACACACACCTCTGTATTGTTAGCATCCCTATTTGCATCCTTGGTTTATATTTTAGACTCCCTTATTGGTGTTAACACTAGCCAAATATTTCATCTAGGGCTTGCACTAAACTTATATTCATCTCTTACTCACTATTAGAGTGTCTTTCTCTCAATGGATCTTCACAACACGCATTCCTCTGATGGAGAACCCAATCCCTCCAGTGTGACGAAGGAATTTTGCAATGCTCTTACTAAAGAACTAATACATCAACCTAAGGATTTTAAGTGTACATTCCAACTAGAGACTAGAATCTCCTTATCTAAATATGGTGGCTAGATGCATGAAAATGTTTGGATCCCTAGATTTGTAGTATTTCTAACTACTTCCAAGATTTCCTAGACATGATAGATTAACAATGCCTCCTTCTTGAAAGTAACCATTTACAGCTCCTAGTTCAATATTAGTGTTAGTTTCACCAAACATTTGTTGATATATATGTGGAACTCAATGAAGAATAGGTCACCAAATTCACTCATATTCATATCACCACATTGGTTGCCTTGTGTGAAGCCTTGAGAAGGTATTTAGGGAATGAGATTAGCCAAGGTCTTTAAAAATTCTTCATTTGTTCGTTGGAGTTATTTTCGGTCATAATACCTTTTTGATTTGTTGTCCTAAACGTGGAAATTGCAGTAGTTTTCAGGTCTACTTCCAAAAGGAATGAATAACTAATGGATTCGATGAGAAAAAAATGTTGTTTGAATTCGGCTGTGCAGCAAGTGGCCCTTTCAGTAACCCCCTAATGGTTTCCTTGAATAATGTTTAAAATTGTAACCTCGAGTATAATATTGAAGGTGGGGCTTCAACATTGATATTTAAGTGCAATTCCTCTAGTGTAATTACGTGTGCATTGGTGAATGTGAGTCTAACCTCCTTTTCTTCTGCAAATTCCAGCAATGTGGAATATTAATTTGATTTTAACTTGACATTACAGTGCGAAGATTCATAGATTTCTTAATTTCTTAATAATATAAAAATCGTCGTCAATTATGAGTTCAAGCAGTTCCTTGGGATGATATTTTTAAAGGTTTTTCTCTCGGCTATTTTCAATTATATATGAAAAAGAAAAACAGGTTTCCAAATCTAAAACTTGAATAATTTTATTTATGTCCAATAGTAAGAGAAAATATTGAATCATCTCATTTAATATTTCCTAGCATACACTGGATATGCCTTAAATTTAACAAGCATTCTTTGCCAATATGTTGAATTTAAAACATATCCAATGTATGCTTAAATGAGATGATTAAATGTTTTCTTTTGCTATTGAAAATAAATAAAATTATTCACATTTTAGATACAAAACCTATTTTTCTTTTTTATCTATAAATGAAAATAGTCGAGAAAAACCTTTAAAAATCTCATTCCAACTAATTGCGTGAGCTCATAATTGATGACAATTTTCAGATTATTAAGAAACTTATGGATCTAGGAACTATAATGTCAGGTTAAAATCCAATGAATATTCCACTTTGCTCGAATTTGCAGAGGGGGTTAAACTGAAATTCACCAATGCACAAGTAATTACAGCAAAGGCATTGCTCTTGAATATCAATGTTGAAACTACAACTTGTTTGTAATATTTTACATGAGGTTCCAATTTTAAACATTATTCAAGGAAACCATTATTACTCAAAAAGTCATTGGCTACACATTACTAAAGACTTGTATTCAAACTACAATTTTTTCTCATTGAATCCACTAGTTATTCATCGTGAAGCGCAACCTTCCTTGAAAGAGCTAATTTTGAAAGTAGAGCTGAAATCTATTGCAATTTACAGGTTTAGGACAACAAATAAAAAGAGTATTATGACTGAATATAACTCCAATGAACAAATGAAGAATTTTTAAACAGCTTGACTAATCTCATTCCCTAAATACTTAACTCAGCTCCAAAAAAAACCACTTTGTGAGTGGACTCATTTCCCAACTCACGATCTATATAATCGTCATGTACTGAACTCTTTCCAAACTGTTTTTCATCTGGCTGTCTGGCGGATCTGAGGAGGGAAGTACAATTTTCTCTATAAAAGAAGCTGAGGTGGATCTACCCTAACAACCGATGTTTTACTAATATTGGTGTCGGTGGTCCAATATCCCTATAGGAGGGATATCGGACCATTCACACTAATAGATTGAAGCATCCATTGCATGTTCTTGAGTATTGCTCTCTGCTCGATCCATCTCTGCCCCAATTCATAGAATGGACATTTATGAACTCACAATAACTTCTCTTTCATTAGGTATATCCAAGGTTCTTTGTAACTAATTTGTATTTTTTAGGCAATGCATTAAATGTGATCTGATCTAATGGTCAGGTTGTATTTGAGATTTACTTGCGGATTTATTTTCCAACTTTGTTTTATATTTATCTTTTAGATTTACAATTTTACATTTATTGGGGCTGCAACTACGAATTGGTTTCAGGGATCACACATGTACCTGGTTTCACTAATTATAATCGGTTTCAGGGATCACACATGTAATTGGTTTGACAAATTGTATATGTAGTTATCTCTTGCAATGTGTCTACAAATTTTTATGATCCAATTCATGGTATTGTTTGTGCTAGGATATAAAATATTTCCATAATGAAGTTAAGTTTTCTATTAAATAATTTTTCGTTAAATAATTTTCCCTTAAGTTGATATCATTCCACAATGTCACTTTCCTAGGATTTTTCAGAAATGACAATTCATAGGTCTGGACTATGATAAATGGCTATTTAAAAGATGGACTATGATAAATGGCTATTTAAAAGAGTGGCTGATATACTAATCATTTTCATTTTCCATATTTAAAAATTAATATTAACAATGTATTATATTAAATGCTTAAAAATGACATTCAATATTTTCCGAAATTAATGTTAACAATGTACTATATTAAATGCTTAAAAATGGCATTCAATATTTTCTAGTGACTTCATTTCCATTGTATGTTAACATATTTGAGAAGTAACACTCTTGCATGCTTTTTATGAATTTAAAACTAAATAACATGAATTTTAAATATTAAATAATCTGTAAAATAATTACATGATATAACATTGATGCAAATATGTTTTTTTAAAAGAAATTTATGGTATCATATATAAATGTTGGATCTATATCATATCACTCTACTTTTAATACTATTTTTATGACATGAAGTTTTGGAAAAAAAAACTTGGTTGCTTTGACTTTATGTTTTTTTTGTTGTGCAATCATATTACCAATTATTCTTTTTTGGAAAAATATATAATTTTATATATTTTACATAATGTAATTATATATATATATATATATATATAAAATGTAATTTTTTTAAAATAAATATATATATATATATATATATATATATTAAGATAAACAATAAATTAAATAATATATATAAATATAACTTTACATTTTAACTAAACTAAAAAAATTATAATTATAATTATAATGATATTGTGATTGCAAACCTATATGTAAACAACTTTGCATAATACTTTTGGATGCTTGTCCAAAGTAAAATAAAAAAATGTATGGTTATATAATCTTATAGCTTTATTTTTCTTAATAAATCACAATTCTCAAAATTCTATGTGAACAACTTTCAACTTTTTTAGATGTTTATCCAAAATAAAATAAAGAAATGAATGGTCATATAGCCTTATAGATTTCATTTTTTCAATAAATCACATAGTATCAATACTATGTGATGAGAAATACCACTCATGATTAGTCTTACTCATTAGGTTTCAACTATATAATGGATTTAAGGTTTACCTAAATGTTAAAATAAACTGTTGTACACTAATGTTAAAATAAATCAACTATATAATGGATTCAAGGTTTACTTAAATGTTAAAATAAACTGTTGTACACTAATGTTAAAATAAATTGTTGTAAGGTGCCTCAGTCACTTATGGTGTGGCGCAAACTGTAAATGGTAAAGGTTGAGTGTAAGGCACCTCATTCATCCACTGTCCGAGTGATGCCTGAGATACCTCATAAGAGAAGAAAAAAAAAATTAAATGTTGAAAAAATATTAAAACATAATTAAATTAACTTAAAAATCAAAATAAAGTAAAAAAATTAAAGACATTAAAACAATTAAGTTAAACTAAATAGTTGTTATTATGTAAAGAAGTTAATGTTTTAACTCTCAACTTTTCAAATATTGTAAGGAAGAAGAAATCTGGGTCATTAAAGACACATGAGTGACTAAAAAGCCATTAATATCTACTAATTAGTCATCCACTTAATATCTATTAATAAAAGAAACTATATTTTGGAACCCTTTGAAAACATGAATTCCTAACAACATAATTAATGTAGAGGTTGATGTGGTTCCATGTGTTGGTTTGGAGGTGGGAGGTAGTGCTTGCACTCTTCCCACTAGGTTTAAATCTCAAATGAGACTTTGGGCCATTTCTATAAGGATAGGTGTCCTTGAAATAAAAACATAAACTAAAAAAAGTACAATAAATTAAAAAATTAAGAATACCCTAGATCTAAAAACACAGAAAAACATAAACTAAATTACCCCTTTCCTAGATCTAAAAAAATATAATAAACTAAATTAAGGATACCATAAATCTAAAAACATAAACTAAATTATTGATCCCTTAGATGTAAAAAATGTAAACCAGTTAAAATAAATGACCCATTCCCTAGTTCTAAAAAAAAAAAGCTAAATTATCAATTCCCTAAATCTATTAAAAAAATAAAAAAAATTAATGAACCCCTAGATTTAAAAATAATAAACTAATTATTGATCCCCTAGATCTAAAAATCTAAAAATGAAAAGTTTGTATCCCCTAAATCTAAAAAAACATAAACTAAAAAACCAACACCAACAAAGGTCAATTGACCATCCCTGATCTAAAAATCAAGAGTCGGTTAAGGATCCCTAGATCTAAAACAAAAAAACAGAAAATAGTTATCGATCTCCTCGATTTTAAAAAACATAAACTTAAAAAAAAAAATCACTTGCAGAGACCTAGATGGAAAGAACCATAAGCCACTTACAATCCCTAGATCTAAAGAACCATAAGCTATTGATTGAAGCTATTGATTGAGTCCCCTTGATCCCCTAACCATTCACTCAGTTCGGGTTGTACTACCGGCGGCGCCAGTACCAGTAAACCGGGGAAGAAGAGGAAGTAGCAGCTGGGGCGGAGGTGGACGCAGAGGCGAGAGCAGGGGTAGAAATGGATCCGTTAGGAGCTTTCCAGGGGAAGAGAGCTGAGCTTTCCAGGGGCAGAGGGCTGAGCAGAGGTAGAAATGGATCCGTTAGGAGCTTTCCAGGGGCAAAGGGCTGATCCGTTACGAGCTTTCCAGGGATAGTGGACTGACCTGGTCCATCAGTCCATCATATCGTAACTGCGTTATTGATAGGAAGAGTCGTTCCTTCTGACAGAGGATATTATAATGTTCGTGATAAAGGTGAGGAGTACGAGTCTTTTAATCGGAAGCCATATCCGGATCGGACCTAGATGTAAGAAAACATAAAAAAAAACCTATATGCTTAAAAAACAAAAACTATAGGATCTAAAAGACCTAGACCATATGCTTAAAAAACAAAAACTATTAGATCTAAAAATACAAAAGTCGGACCCCCCGGTTACATATCGAGTAGCCAATCCATATCTGGTTTATTAAGATCCCGATCCCATGCTGGTTGATCTATCACCAGTGAATGTGCAAGTTGGAATCCTAGAATACGACCCCGCATACCTTCATGTCCCGTAAGCAGCAGGTTGACCATCAGCAGAAAGAGTAGGCACAGAGGCAGCMGATCCAAGCGCGGATAAAGATCCAGTGCTAGAAGCCGATCCGCCAGCAGAGGTAAAGGTAAAAGGAGCAGATCGAGATCCAGTCAGTCGTTTACCTTGATTCAGTTGATTGAGTTGATTATGTTGAAGACCCAGCTTACCCATCTTGATCAGTTCAATTTTTTTTGATCCGGTCGAATAACCGGTTTATTCACCAGCATACTATTAGATCTAAAAGACCTAGATGTAAGAAAACATAAGCCAGTTACTTATTAATCTAATCTAAAAATACAAAAGCTACGGATCCCTTATCGGACCCCAGATCTATATAAAAAAAAAAAAAGTTATTCGATCTAAAAGACCTAGATGTAAGAAAACATAAGCCAGTTAATTATTAGCGTAGATCTAAAAATACAAAAGCTATAGATCCTTTATATCTAAAATACTTAAAATCATAACTCAAGTTGGAGCCATGTCTCATTCCAAGTGTATTTATTTTCCTACATTTAAATAAAATATAAGAAATCCTATTCAGTAGGACACAAATTTAAAAAGATCAACTCACCAAACATTAGGTCACTTGAGGCATCTTATAATGGAGTTATTAAAGCTTTTAAATAGGATTCATCACATATAATACCATGGAAAACTACCATGGGTTTCCCAATACCATGGGTTATAAACCACCAACAATCAACCCATTAATGACCAATTCAAGATTAAGTTAATAAATATTAATGCACATTGCATGCTTCATTCACCCTAAAAATATATCTTGACCAATTGGACTCTACAATCTCAATAAGGGAAATCAGATCCTTCTAAATTTCTAAGAAGATTTTGAGAAAAATTAACTAGAAAAATGTCTTTTTTTTTTAAACATAGAACATTTAGAATAAATTATTTGATATATATTTTAATAATAAATATATAT
>ML778691.1:1033847-1061777 GCA_009831015.1 Picea engelmannii | reverse complement strand
AGGAAGTGAATTCATACAAATATCTTGGAATTGATATTCACCACAAGCTCAATTGGAATTATAGCATTGAGAAAAGGATTATTGGCGGAAGGAAAGCTTATTATGGGGTTGAAAAAAATTGTAAATCAGCTCATCTTTGGAGTTGGGATAAGAAGAAACTACTCTTTGAGACTCTTGTTACACTTGTTATTATTTATCGATGTGAAGTCTAGGGTTGTAGTATTTCTCATGAATCCTGGACAAAGATAGAGAAAATACGAAAAAAAAATTATAACCTGTAATCTCAAAATTAAAGGAAATACTCCCTATCCCATCCTTGTAACATCCCGCTCTGGCGCACTTACCAAACTTATTCTTTGAGGACGCTTGCTCGCAAGTGATCTGGATTTTTATGATGATAAAACTTTTTCCTTCATTATTATGCGTTAAGTTATATGACATGATGTTTTTACTACTTTGATGTAGACAGGTGTTGCTGACTCAGTTTCATTGAGTGTGCAGGGTTTCGGACCTTGAGGATGCAGAGGCATCAGTGGAACTCCATTACACCGGATTGAGTTATGGAGTGAGCTATTTGGGTCATTTCATTTACGGTGATATTGTTTTGTTTTGATGATATGCTATTGATTTTATGATATGTGGTTGACATGATCTGACATGATGGTTGATGATGCAGGCTGACGATAGCTTGCCGACCAGACTCACATATGGAGTAAAGGGGCCACACACGAGTTCCAGAGAGATTGAGGGAGAGGTGTGGACAGCAGCCCTCCCACAGCCTACTATCACTCCCGTTGTGGCTCGAACTATAGGTGTACGATTACCTAGTTCGAGAGGATCCAGGATGTCATGAGGGCAGACTGAGACAGTGGCTCACGATGATTCGAAGGGGCGCATAATAAGGCGGGGGCCTTATTCCTTAGAGCCCTTAGTCTCCCACAAGTTCACCTGGCGGAGTGTTGACTCCAGGGGTTATAGATGTCTACCAATCTGTCAAGTCAGTGAGTGGCACCCTTGGAGCACGTGGTGCATCCTGAAGGGCACGTCGCGCAAAGAAATAAAAGTCAAAGAGTGGCACCCTTGGCGCACGTGGTGCATCCTGAAGGGAACGTCGCGCAACAGAAGCAACGAGGCGAGTGGCACCCTTGGAGCACATAGTGCGTCCTAAAGGGCACGTCGCATGGATGATGATGATGAGACAACCTACATGACCTAAGACCTTAACGCCTGATAAAATTCTTAAAACGAATCCCCTAATTAAATTTTCGCCCTGTTCAAATCAAAACCTAAATTAAAACATCTCTAAGATAAATTTGACCAGCCCTAAGAAAATATACTACAAAAATAAACCTAGGGCGTAAACTAAAACCCACCTAGGTGTTAATTAAAGTCTTCTTAAAAGTAAAGGGGGTAAAGTAATGAGGGAAATAAATTAAGCGAAACCCATGGCTTTTAAATGATAAAGAAGAAATAAAAATGTATTAAAGTGTGGGAGTATAAAAGCTAGGAATTTAAAAAATATATTGAAAAGATTAAAAACCGCATTTATTTTTTGGGTTTAAAAATAAAAATAACAAGAGAGAATTAAATAATAGAATTAAGGAAACTAGAAATAAAGGAAACTTAATATTGGAAAGTAGGGGACATAGGGTAAAAAGAAAAAAGGAATCAACATTTAGGAGTTACTAAAAATCAGCAACTTCGTTTTAGGAAAGTTATTAGCATGAGAGGGGATCTAGGAACCCTAGGAGTAATTTAAGGAGCGATTTTTGGGGGAGTGAGGGAATTGAATCTTTTAATTATTAAAAATAAATTAATTTTTGGAGAACCGTAGGGATGAGCGACACTTGGACGACAGAGAATGTTCTGAGGTTTGTCATTAAAAAATAATTAAATAATAATTTAGGAAAGTAGGTGGGTCTGAAATTTCTATAAGAGAAAGGGAAATTGGAGGAAGAGGGGATGAACGGTTAGCGTAACGTTACGCTGCCGAATTGTGGCTTGAGGGATTGCTTGTGAGGAGTTGGGTTTATCTCCGCTGTGTTGGAGTGGTAGCTCAACCGTGGAGGCGAGCTGAGACGCTAGTCTATCTCTGGTTCTTGTGTGGTCCCTTTGCGGCTCGGGGGGATAAGGGGGAAGCAGAGTACCCCTAGAGTTTGGTTGGGAGGTACCGGTGAGCCTTCTACGGTCGGTGAGCGGGAGCGTCAAGGAGAGCGGATGCGGCACGGAGCGCGGGACGTCTTCCGAAGCGGGCGAGGGAAACTGTATGATTTTAATTATGGCGAAATTGTTTATAAATGGTTAGTGTTAAAATGTTTCTGATGTCTTGCTGAAAAACTTGTTCCTGGAAAATTCGTTTTATAAATGGTTAGTGTTAATTTGTTTCTGGCGATTCATCTTATTTAATGATTACTGAACGGAAAAAAAATAAAATTTTTTTATCTCTGGAATACCTCCATCAGTTCATTTTTACCTCTGGCAAATTGTTATCTTCTGGCAATCAATGTAACGTGGCATGCAATTTATCTTCTGTCATTTCGTCCTCTTCTGGCAATGCGTTTGGGGGTTTGGTCTGTGTTTTAAAAGGTTAATGAGCTGCGCTTTTCTTTTGTTTTTGGGCATTTTTCCACTGTGTATTGGGCGTTTTTAGCCACTGTTATTTCGGGCGTCCTTCTTTACCCAGCGAGCATCCTTATTCGGTATTTTACTACGCACAGTGAGCCATTCTTGTTGGGCGTTTTGGTTTACACGTGAGCGATTCCTCTATGGGCGTTCTCATTGTTATGGGCCTTTTGTTATTGCTTGGATAATGTTATCTCCACGGACTGCAACTTGATACAATGCTTTTTTGTTGGGATAATGGTCGATTTTATATTACACAGTGAGTTTCCATCCATGGTCGAATTTATATATTACAGTGAGCTTTCCACCATTGGTCGATTTTATTTTTACAGTGAGCCTTCCATCATTGGCGATTTTACATTGGTCATTTGATCATGAATTTTGGGCGTTTGGCACCGTTACTAGGCGTTTTTGGCTTCTGTATATTGGCATTTCTGCCACTGCATTGGGGTGTATGTGTATACTGTTATAATGGGCGTTTCCACTCTGGTATGGGGCGTAGTTGTAAACTGGTATATTGGGCGCTTATTGTCATTTGGGGCGTGTATACAGTTGCGTTTTGGTTACAGCTGTATACAGTTGCGTTTTGATTTTGTATATAGTTGCGTTTGATTTTGTTTACAGTTGCGTTTTGAATTTGTGTACAGTTGTCGTGGCTGAAGAATGAAGATTTCTTTAACTGTTGTCTTGATTGGCGGAGATATTGTAAAGCTTGACCATTGCATGTCATTGCTAATTTTATAGCGGATTGCTTCAAGGGAATGTTGTATTTATATTAATGTCAGAATGCAGATTTAACAGGGTCCTTACAGAATGCCAGTTCTCGTTCCCTACTTAAATGCTGAAATCGATTATAGAATGTTGCGTTTAAAATTTAAATATTAAATGTGTAATGCAAATAGAATGGGGCCATGAAAAAATGCTACTTTCATTCCATAATTAAATTCTCTAAGTAATTATTGAAGGTTGAAATTAATAATTAATAGTACAAGTTATAATGAATACTAAAAGCGGTACTTGTAGAATGCCAGCCTTCCGTATATGATTAAACGTTGTAACTAATCATAGAATGTTGTAATTAATATCCAAAATTAAATGTTGTATTTCAGATTAAAAGTTGCCATTACAGATTGCCATTATTAATTCGGATATAAATTGTTATTTCTGAATTGACGTCACCTACTTATGAGGAATTTTCCATATATTGACATCCTTAATTAATTGATTACCTTCAATTCTTGTCATCTGAAATATTGACAGTTGACATTCCGAATATTGCCTTTTAATTCTTGTCATTTTAGAATTTTATTGTTATAGATTGCCATATTTAAAAAGGTTGTATGTGGTTATTCAAGTTGATGTCACCTGTAGTTATGAGGTAATTTCCATATATTGATCTCCTTAATTGATGGTTATCTTAACATATTGTCAATGGTAAGGTGGATAGTTTGTCATTRTCATTTTTAAATTTTATTATATTAGAAGAATGCTTTTTAAAAATTATGGTGTATATTGTATTTCAATTAACGTTCCCTATAATCATTATGCTAATCCCATATAGGGACATCTTCAATTAATTGCTAAATGTAATTATTGTTAATTAAATACTGATAGTGTGTTGTATCCAAATAATGCCTTTTTAACCTTGTCATTAGATTTTATTATTTTAGATTGCCATTTTAATTTATGATGTATGTTATTATTTTCAATTGATATTACCTATAAATATGAGGTCATTTTTAGTGCATTCATATCGAAACTTAGTGAATGATTTTATCTTGTAAGGTCATTATGAAATTAGTAGTTGTAGCATATAAGAGGTATGATAACTGTAAAATCATGGTCCGGATTGTGACGCAAATGATTGATAGTTAATGTTTCATGAGAGTGATATTGTAATTTTTAATTATTGATTAATAACATGTGTGGTGCGATAACCTGGAATTACGTACCTTAAATTACCCCCAGTTAGTATATTAGGGTGGTTGTTCTTTTAGATAATGCGAACTTGGGTGTTCGTTGTCAGAGTCCTTGTCGCGCGCCTTCCGTAAGGGGTGCAATCGTACTTCTTATTTGTGTCGTACTTGATTGTATTCAGTTGGTTGCTTGGTCGGAGGTCGGGCGGGATATAGTCACCCCCGGGTAGGCTCAGGAGTCATGTATGTGCATGTGATTCTTCTGTATTAGGAATCCAATGTCGTATCAAGAGTCTCGGGCCCTTTAAAGGCAGGGTTCCACTCTTGCGACACACCTGACGGAGGATACTAGTTTTTGCCTGAGCAGTCGGCCAGGAGCCAGTCTAATCTTCTTTCGAGAAGACATAAGACTAAAAGCCCTGCTTTTCTGTGCAGAAATAGTAAACTCTATTGATGGATTCTCCCTCTGTGAATGTACTGTACTTAACACGTGGTGTCGTTTCCTTCTTACAGCTGCTAGTTGTACGCTTTATGTCTAGGGGTGTCTATTGCTTGTTGTCATTGTGATATTTGGGATTGTTTTGTTGTGTTCGTCTTGTTGCATCTTGTGCTAGGTCGGGTTACTAGTTTTTGCCTGAGCAGTCGGCCAGGAGCCGGTCTAATCTTCTTTCGAGAAGACATAAGACTAAACGCCCTGCTTTCCTGTGCAGAAATAGTAACCCTAACACCTTGGAATCTTCCCTCTGTGATCTTACTGTGCGCCCCAGAATGTCTTACTGTATGTGTTGTGCGCCTTTTTGCCTGTGATCGTACATTGTTGCAGTTACTCGTTGTGTGCCTTCAGTGTTGTCGTGTCGTGGTTGCGTCTTGTTGGTTGTCGAGTGGCGTCTTACAGTTAAGTGTGTTGTTACTTCTACACGCGTGCATACACTTTACACCAAAAAAAAAAAAAAAAAATTGCACCTGTCACTAGAATGGTTGTCGTAACGAGGAGGTCCATTACATATGGTATCAGAGCGGGTTCGACCTGTGACTTGGGATTCGCTACGGGTTCCGTTGACATGATTATGTTGATTATTCTGTCGTTGATCGAGTTGATTGTTGTGTGTAGGTAATCATGGTTAGAGGACGCCGCGGAGGCAAACGACGGGGTGCTAGGGGAGGAGGCATGACGCCTCCAACAACATCCACGCCTGAGGGGTCTAACCCCTAGGGAGGCGAACAGGTACTTGGACAGGAGCATATCGCAGTTGTCGATGTTGTGGGGATGAGGAGATATTTCCAGCGCATGTCTGAGGCGCTGATCAGCAAATTGGACAGATATGAGGCCAGGGCGTCGTCACCCGCTAAGGTTTCGCCGCGGGCACCGACCGTTACTGGTAGCATTCACCGTGAACTCAAGAAGGTGAAATTTCCCGAGTTCTTTGGTGCCCCAGGTGGTGCAACCCCTGAGGCATGGTTGGAGAATATGGCGATGTGCTTCGCACTTCACGATTATACCTCCAACATGAATGTCCGCATGGCGGTCTTTCAAATAAAGGGGAGCGCTCTTCTATGGTGCAAGACGCTCCTACCGCAGCTGAACATGGTCGTCGAAGACGTGTCATGGGAACTGTTCGAGGAACAGTTCTGGGAGAGGTATCTCTCAGAGGAATTCATTGAGCTCCAACTCAATGAGTTCAATGCATTACGATAGGGAGGTCGTACGGTGCCCGAGTACGAGGCACGTTTTATGGAGCTGCTCCGGTATGCTCTGCATCTGAACACTGAGAAGCTCAAGGTCAACAGGTTCATGTTTGGCCTTAATGGCAACTTGCGTGCAAAGGTTAGGATTCTGATGCCTCAAAACTTGCACGACGCTGTCCAAAAGGTCCTCATAGCAGAGGAGGAGCTTATCAGTGGGGGCCGAACCAGGACTCCAACGAGACCTACACGGCAGGGTTCATCTGGTACACTGCAACAACAAACACCAACAAGACACACGCCGGGGTATCGTGGCTTCCAAAGGGGATCCACTTTTACTACCCCACGATGACCACCACCTCAGCAGTGGACACCTTACCGAGGACCACAACAACAGTAGTAGCGTCGCCCGCAGCAGCAATAGTTTAGGCATGTTCAGCAGAACAGACCAGGGTTTCAGGCCGGTGGGCAGTCATCTTCTACTTCGGGTAATAGGACTACTAGGCCGAAGAAGGGCTGTTGGACCTGTGGGGAGCCACACTACCAGCGCGATTGTCCTGTGGAGAGGACCAGGGCATCTGGATCAGCCGGACCTACTATAGTGCGAGATATGGGCAAGGCCCATCAGATTCATGCAGCGGTGAATAACCACCAGGCAGAGCACTAGTCGACTGTGCTCGAGATGACAGGTACTGTCGCTGACCAAACCCTTAGTATTTTGATAGACCCAAGAGCTACTGAGAGTTTTATTTCTGGTGCAGCGCTAAAAAGAATTAAGGTCAAGGCAGTCGAACAGGACGAGTTTAGCTTCGTGGAGATGGCTTCAGGAGCCAAACAGAAGGTCGAAGGAAAGGTTACGGGCTGTGCCCTTAACCTGGGAGAGTTTGTCATGAGGGTAAACTTGTACGTCACGATCTTAGGATCTTATGACATCGTGATCGACATGGATTGGTTGGAATCGCATGAGGCGATACTCAACTGTAAGACGAAACGGTTGAGCTTAGTCGATAATGAAGGACAGAGACGTGTGATAGGAGGATGGAACCAAGGAGTATCCCTGAGGTTCGTCTCTTCCTTACAGTTACAGAAGAGTATGCGCAAGGGGTGCAATCTTTATGCGATCCTTGTGCTCAATGAAAAGGGAGTAGCAGAAGGTCTAGAACACCTTCCGGTGGTGAAGGAGTTTGCGGACGTATTTCCAGAGGAGTTGCCTGGGATGCCGCCAGAAATAGAATTGGAGTTTACTATAGACCTGAAACTGGGGACTGAACCGATAGCGAGAACGCCTTATCGGATGTCAACCCTGGAGTTGCAAGAGTTAAAAATGAAACTGAAGGAGTTGCTGGACCTGGGACTGATACGTCCTAGTGTGTCATCGTGGGGTGCACCCGTTATTTTCATTCGGAAGAAGGACGGATCGTGGAGGCTTTGCATTGACTATCGTCAACTGAACAAGGCTACGATCAAGAATTAGTACCCCTTACCAAGAATTGATGATCTGTTTGATCAGATGAAGGGTGCGACGATTTTCTCTAAGATCGATTTGCGATTAGGGTATCACCAGTTACGGATCAAGGAGGATGACATCCCTAAGACCGCTTTTAAGAGAAGATTCGGACATTACGAATTTACTGTTTTACCTTTTGGACTGACAAACGCCCCAGGGGTATTCATGAGTTTGATGAACGGGGTGTTCCGCGAGTACCTGGACAAGTTCGTCCAAGTATTTATTGATGATATTTTGATCTACTCTCGGACGACGGAGGAGCATGATGAACACTTGCACTTGGTACTACAGTGTTTGCGAGAGCACAAATTGTATGGGAAGTTGTCCAAATGTTCTTTTTATCAATCCAGGATTCACTACTTAAGGCATGTCATCTCCGGCGAAGGTATCGTCATGAATCTAGCCAAGGTTGAGGCCATTATGGAATGGCCTGCTTCAACGAATGTCACAGAAGTGCATAGTTTTATGGGTTTAGCAGGATACTATCGACGGTTTTTCGAAGGATTTTCAAGAATAGCAAGTCCGATCACGGAATTGAAGAAGAAAAACAAGAAGTTTGTGTGGACAGAGAAATGCACAGAAGCATTTAGGAGGCTTAAGGAGTTGTTGACAATAGCGCCGATACTAAAGGTCCCTGACATGGACGCAGACTTCTTGGTATGCACTGACGCATCCAAGGAAGGGTTAGGCGGGGTCTTGATGCAAGACGAACGAGTGATTGCTTACTTTTCGAGAAAACTGAGAAGGCATGAGGAGAACTACATGATGCATGACTTGGAGTTATTAGCCATCGTTTATGCCTTAAAGGTATGGAGACACTACCTTGTTGGACGAAAATTTGAATTAAAGACTGATCATTGTGGATTACAACACATTTTTACGCAAAGTGACCTGAACGCGCGAGAACGGCGTTGGTCGGAATTGCTTAGCGAGTACGACTTCAAGATTACTTACATAAAGGGAACAGTGAACCGAGTGGCAGATGCTTTGAGTCGAAGGCCATGCATCTTTTAGGTTTTGCCTCTTCAAACGAATCTACATGAGAAGATTCTCACTTTACAGTGTGACGATGACTGGTACAAAGAAGTCGAGGATTTTTTCGGACAAAACACTATGATGGTACCATGATATGAGGGATTTAATTTTGACAGCGATGGGTCATTGAGGTTTAGAGGTTGGATTTACGTACCGCCAAATGACGATTTGAGGATGATGATCCTGACCGAGGCTCATAGAGCAGCTTACATGGCTCACCCAGGAGTTACGAAGATGAGGGTAGACCTTAAGCCCTTGTTCTTCTGGAAAGGAATGAAAGTCGACATAGTCAACTTTGTGGCTAGATGTCTTGAGTGTCAGCAGGTAAAAGCTGAACATAGACACCCGGACGGATTACTTCAACCACATTCCATTCCGGAATCGAAATGGGAAGTCATTTCGATGGATTTTATTGTTGGATTGCCACTGACGGCAAGGAGACACGACTTGATTTTTGTAGTAGTAGACACTATGACAAAGAGTGCTCACTTTATTCTAGTGCGTATGACATATCAAGCACCTGACATAGCGATAATTTTCATCAGTGAGACTGTGAGGCTGCATGGCGTGCCTAAAAATATTATATCCGATCGAGGATCGGTGTTTACCGGACGATTTTGGACGAGTTTCCAAGAGGCCTTGGGAACCCAACTTAATTTGAGTACTGCGTATCACCCAGAGACTAACAGACAGACAGAACGTATGAACCAAACCTTGGAAGACATGTTGCGCATGTATGTGATGGACCAACAAAACCGTTGGGAGTAATTCTTGCCTCTCGTAGAGTTCGCTTACAACAACAGTTACCAGAGCACCATTAAGATGGTGCCTTTTGAGTTTCTTTATGGGAGACCGTGTCGGACGCCCTTGAGTTGGGATCGTCTTGAGGATAGGGTCCTGGTGGGACCATAAGTGATCCAAGAAATGGAAGAGTAGATGCAAACCATAAGACAAAGGATAAAGGAAGCGTAGGATCGACAGAAGAGTTATGTCGATGCGCACCGAGTCGACCGTAGTTACGATGTCGAGATCGTGTCTTCTTGTGGGTTAAACCGCATAAGAGTTCGATCAAGTTTGGAAAGGGAGCTAAACTCTCTCTTAGGTTCATGGGACCCTTTGAGATTGTGGAGAGACAGGGGCCTGTGGCCTATCGAGTAGCCTTGCCTGATTCTTTGAGGCGTATGCACAATGTTTTTCATGTATCTGTTTTGAGACATTATATTAGTGATCCTACACACGTGATTGACATGAGTTCCTTGCAGGTATCGGACGAGGGAGCGCTCACGGCTGAGCCAGTCCGCATTCTAGATCATCGTGTTCGACAGTTACGACGTTGAACGGTAGTTCAGGTCAAGGTCTAGTGGGACAATTATAGTCCTCACTCGGCGACCTGGGAGGACGCATATGATATGCGCCAGCAGTTTCCATTTTTGTTTGATAGATAGACTTATGATACTGTGGTACTTATGATATTATGGTACATTTATTTCGGCATTTATATTGAGAAACGTCGGAACGAAGTTTAGACCAAGAGGGGGTGTATGTAACATCCCGCTCTGGCACACTTACCAAATTTATTCTTTAAGGACACTTGCTCGCAAGTGATCTGGATTTTTATGATGATAAAACTTTTTCCTTCATTATGATGCGTTAAGTTATATGACAGGATGTTTTTACTACTTTGATGTAGACAAGTGTTGCTCACTCAGTTTCATTGAGTGTGTAGGGTTTCATACCTTCAGGATGTAGAGGCATCAATGGAACTCCCTTGGACTCTGGATTGAGTTAGGGAGTGGGCTATTTGGGTCGTTTCATTTACAGTGATATTGTTTTGTTTTGATGATATGCTATTGATTTTATGATATGTGGTTGACATGATCTGACATGATGGTTGATGATGCAGGCTGATGATATCTTGCCGACCCGACTCACATATGGAGTAAAGGGGCCACACACGAGTTCCAGAGAGATTGAGGGAGAGGTGTGGACAGCATCCCTGCCACAGCCTACTAGCACTCCCATCATGGCTCAAACTGTAGGTTAACGATTACCTAGTTCGAGACGATCCACGATGTCATGCGGGCAGACTGAGACAGTCGCTCACGACGATTCTAAGGGGCGCGCAATAAGGTGGGGGAATTATTCCTTAGAGCCCTTAGTCTCCCACAAGTTCACCTGGCGGAGTGTTGACTCCAGGGGTTATAGATGTCTACCAATCCGGCAAGTCAGCGAGTGGCACCCTTGGAGCACGTGGTGCATCCTGAAGGGCACGTCGTGCAAAGAAATACAAGTCAGCGAGTGGCACCCTTGGAGCACGTGGTGCATCCTAAAGGGCACGGCGTGCAACAAAAGCAACGAGGCGAGTGGCACCCTTGGAGCACGTAGTGCGTCCTGAAGGGAACGTCGCATGGATGATGATGATGAGACAACCTAGATGACCTAAGACCTTAACGCCTGATAAAATTCTTAAAATGACTCCCGTAATTAAATTGTCGCCCTGTTCAAATCAAAACCTAAATTAAAACATCTCTAAGATAAATTTGACCAACCCTAAGAAACGATCCTACAAAAATAAACCTAGGGCGTAAACTAAAACCCACCTAGGTGTTAATTAAAGTCTTCTTAAAAGTAAAGGGGCTAAAGTAACGAGGGAAATAAATTAAGCGAAACCCATGGATTTTAAATGATAAAGAAGAAATAAAAATGTATTAAAGTGTGGGAGTATAAAAGCTAGGAATTTAAAAAATATATTGAAAAGATTAAAAACCGCATTTATCTTTTGGGTTTAAAAATAAAAATAACAAGAGAGAATTAAATAATAGAATTAAAGAAACTACAAAAAAAGGAAACTTAATATTGGAAAGTAGGGGACATAGGGTAAAAAGCAAAAAGGAATCATCATTTAGGAGTTACTAAAAATCAGCAACTTCGTTTTAGGAAAGTTATTAAAAGCATGAGAGGGGATCTAGGAACCCTAGGAGTAATTTAAGGAGCAATTTTTGGGGGAGTGAGGGAATTGAGTCTTTTAATTATTAAAAAGAAATTATTTTTTGGAGAACCGTAGGGATGAGCGACACTTGGACGACAGAGAATGTTCTGAGGTTTGTCATTAAAAATTAATTAAATAATAATTTAGGAAAGTACGTGGGTCTGAAATTTCTATAAGAGAAAGGGAAATTGGAGGAAGAGGGGATGAACGGTTAGCGTAACGTTACGCTGCCGAATTGTGGCTTGAGGGATTGCTTGTGAGGATTTGGGTTTATCTTAGCTGTGTTGGAGTGGTAGCTCAGCCGTGGAGGCGAGCTGAGATGCTAGTCTATCTTTGGTTCTTGTGTGGCCCCTTTGCGGCTCGGGGGGCTAAGGGGAAAGCAGAGTACCCATAGTGTTTTACTGGGAGGTACCAGTGAGCCTTCTACGGTTGGCGAGCGGGAGAGGCAAGGAGAGAGGACACGGCACGAAGCATGGAACGTCTTCCGAAGAGGGCGAGGGCAACGGTATGATTTTAATTATGGAGAAATTGTTTATAAATGGTTAGTGTTAAAATGTTTCTGATGTCTTGTTGAAAAACTTGTTCCTGGCAAATTCGTTTTATAAATGGTTAGTATTAATTTGTTTCTGGCGATTCGTCTTATTTAACGATTACTGAATGAAAAAAAAAAAAAAATGTTTATCTCTGGAATACCTCCATCAATTCATTTTTACCTCTGGCAAATTGTTATCTTCTGGCAATCAATGTAACCTGGCATGCAATTTATCTTCTGTCATTTCGTCATCTTCTGGCAATGCGTTTGGGGGCTTGGTCTGCGTTTTAAAAGGTTAATGAGTTGCGCTTTTATTTTGTTTTTGGGTGTTTTGCCACTGTGTATTGGGCATTTTTAGCCACTGTTATTTCGGGCGTCCTGCTTTACCCAGTGAGCATCCTTATTCGGTATTTTACTACGCACAGTGAGCCATTCTTGTTGGGCGTTTTGGTTTACACGTGAGCAATTCCTCTATGGGCGTTCGCATTGTTATGGGCCTTTTGGTATTGCTTGGATAATGTTATCTCCACGGAATGCAACTTGATACAGTGCGTTTTTGTTAGGATAATGGTCGATTTTATATTACACAGTGAGTTTCCATCCATGGTCGAATTTATATATTACAGTAAACTTTCCACCATTGGTCGATTTTATTTTTACAGTGAGCCTTCCATCATTGGCGATTTTACATTGGTCATTTGATCATGAATTTTGGGCGTTTGGCACCGTTACTGGGCATTTTTGGCTTCTATATATTGGCGTTTCTGCCACTGCATTGGGGTGTATGTGTACACTATTATAATGGGCGTTTGCACTCTGGTATGGGGCGTAGTTGTAAACTGGTATATTGGGCGCTTACTGTCATTTGGGGCCTGTATACAGTTGTGTTTTGGTTATAGCTGTATACAGTTGCGTTTTGATTTTGTATACAGTTGTGTTTGATTTTGTTTACAGTTGCGTTTTGAATTTGTGTACAGCTGTCGTGGCTGAAGAATGAAGATTTCTTTAACTGTTGTATTGATTGGCGGAGATATTGTAAAGCTTGACCATTGCATGTCATTTCTAATTTTATAGCGGATTGCTACAAGGGAATGTTGTATTTATATTAATGTCAGAATGCAGATTTAACAGGGTCCTTACAGAATGCCAGTTCTCGTTCCCTACTTAAATGATGAAATCGATTATAGAATGTTGCGTTTAAAATTTAAATATTAAATGTGTAATGCAAATAGAATGGGGCCAGGATAAAATGCTACTTTCATTCCATAATTAAATGTTGTAAGTAATTATTGAAGGTTGAAATTAATAATTAATAGTACAAGTTATAATGAATACTAAAAGAGGTACTTGTAGAATGCCAGCCTTCCGTATATGATTAAACGATGTAACTAATCATAGAATGTTGTAATTAATATCGAAAATTAAATGTTGTATTTCAGATTAAAAGTTGCCATTACAGATTGCCATTATTAATTCGGATATAAATTGTTATTTCTGAATTGAAGTCACCTACTTATGAGGAATTTTCCATATATTGACATCCTTAATTAATTGATTACCTTCAATTCTTGTCATCTGAAATATTGACAGTTGACATTCCGAATATTGCCTTTTAATTCTTGTCATTTTAGAATTTTATTGTTATAGATTGCCATATTTAAAAAGGCTGTATGTGCTTATTCAAGTTGATGTCACCTGTAGTTATGAGGTAATTTCCATATATTGATCTCCTTAATTGATGGTTATCTTAACTTATTGTCAATGGTAAGGTGGATAGTTTGTCATTGTCATTTTTAAATTTTATTATATTAGAAGAATGCTTTTTAAAAATTATGGTGTATATTGTATTTCAATTAATGTTCCCTATAATCATTATGCTAATCCCATATAGGGACATCTTCAATTAATTGCTAAATGTAATTATTGTTAATTAAATACTGATAGTGTGTCGTATCCAAATAATGCCTTTTTAACCTTGTCATTAGATTTTATTATTTTAGATTGCCATTTTAATTTATGATGTATGTTCTTATTTTCAATTGATATTACCTATAAATATGAGGTCATTTTTAGTGCATTCATATCGGACCTTAGTGAATGATTTTATCTTGTAAGGTCATTATGAAATTAGTAGTTGTAGAATATAAGAGGTATGATAACTGTAAAATCATGGTCCGGATTGTGACGCAAATGATAGATAGTTAATGTTTCATGACAGTGATATTGTAATTTTTAATTATTGATTAATAACATGTGTGGTGCGATAACCTGGAATTACATACCTTAAATTACCCCCAGTTAGTATATTAGGGTGGTTGTTCTTTTAGATAATGTCAAACTTGGGTGTTCGCTGTCAGAATCCTTGTCGCGCGCCTTTCGTAAGGGGTGCAATCGTAATTCTTATTTGTGTCGTACTTGATTGTATTCAGTTGGTTTCTTGGTCGGAGGTCAGGCGGGATATAGTCACCCTCGGGTAGCCTCATGAGTCATGTATGTGCGTGTGATTCTTCTGTATTAGGAATCCAGTGCCGTATCAAGAGTCTCAGGCCCTTTAAAGGCAGGGTTCCACTCTTGCAACACATCTGACGGAGGATACTAGTTTCTGCCTGAGCAGTCAGCCAGGAGTCGGTCTAATCTTCTTTCGAGAAGACATAAGACTAAAATCCCTTCTTTTCTGTGTAGAAATAGTAAACTCTACTGATGGATTCTCCCTCTGTGACTGTACTGTACTTAACACCTGGTGTCCTTTCCTGCTTACAGCTGCTAGTTGTACGCCTTATGTCTAGGGGTGTCTATTGCTTGTTGTCACTGTGATATTTGGGATTGTTTTGTTGTGTTCGTCTTGTTTCATCTTGTGCTAGGTCGAGTTACTAGTTTCTGCCTGAGCAGTCAGCCAGGAGCCGGTCTAATCTTATTTCGAGAAGACATAAGACTAAACGCCCTGCTTTCCTATGCAGAAATAGTAACCCTAACACCTTGGACTCTTCCCTTTGTGATCTTACTGTGTGCCCCAGAATTTCTTACTGTATGTGTTGTGCGCCTTTTTGCCTGTGATCGTACATTGTTGCAGTTACTCGTTGTGTGCCTTCAGTGTTGTCGTGTCGTGGTTGCGTCTTGTTGGTTGTCGAGTGGCATCTTAAAGTTAAGTGTGTTGTTACTTCTACACGCACGCACACATTTTACACAAAAAAAAAAAAAAAAAAAATTGCACCTGTCACTAGAATGGTTGTCATAACGAGGAGGTTCGTTACATATGGTATCAGAGTGGGTTTGACCCGCGACTTGGGATTCTCTACGGGTTCTGTTGACATGATTATGTTGATTATTCTGTCACTGATCGAGTTGATTGTTGTGTGCAGGTAATCATGGTTAGAGGACGCCGCGGAGGCAAATGACGGGGTGCTAGGGGAGGAGGCATGACGCCTCCAACAACATCCACGCCTGAGGGGTCTAACCCCCAGGGAGGTGAACAGGTACTTGGACAGGAGAATATTGTAGTTTCTGATGTTGTGGGGATGATGAGATCTTTCCAGCGCATGTCCGAGGCGTTGATCAGCAGATTGGACAGAGATGAGGCCAGGGCGTCGGCACCCACTGAGGTTCCGCCGCACGCACCGGTCGTTACTGGTAGCATTCATCGTGAACTCGAGAAGGTGAAATTTCCCGAGTTCTTTAATGCCCCGGACGATGCAGTCGTTGAGGCATGGTTGGAGAATATGGCGATGTGCTTCGCACTTCGTGATTATACCTCCAACATGAAGGTCCACATGGCGGTCTTTCAACTAAAGGGGAGTTCTCTTCTATGGTGGAAGACGCTCCTACCGCAGTTGAACATGGCCATCGAAGACGTGTCATGGGAACTGTTTGAGGAACGGTTCCGAGAGAGGTATCTCTCAGAGGAATTCATTGAGCGCCAGCTCAATTAGTTCAACGCATTACGACAAGGAGGTCGTACGGTGCCCGAGTACAAGGCACGTTTTATGGAGCTGCTTCGGTATGCTCCGCATCTGAACACTGAGAAGTTCAAGGTCAACAGGTTCGTGTTTGGCCTTAACGGAAACCTGCGTGAAAAGGTTAAGATTCTGATGCCTCAAACCTTGCACGACGTTGTCCAAAAATCCCTCATAGCAGAGGAGGAACTTATCAGTGGGAGCCAGACCAGGACTCCAGCGAGACCTGCAGGGCAGGGTTCATCTGGTACGCCGCAGCAGCAAACACCAGCAAGACACACGCCGGGGTATCGTGGCTTCCAGAGGGGATCCACTTTTACTACCCCACGACAACCACCACCTCAGCAGTGGACACCTTACCGAGCACCACAGCAGCAACAACAACGTCACCCGCAGCAGTAGCATTTTAGTCCTGTTCAGCAGAACAGACCAGGGTTTCAGGCCGGTGGGCAGTCATCTTCTACTTCGGGTACGAGGACTATTGGGCCGAAGAAGGGGTGTTGGACGTGTGGGGAGCCACACTACTAGCGTGATTGTCCTGTGGAGAGGACTAGGGCATCCAGATCAGCTGGACCTACTACAGTGGGAGATACGGGCTAGGCCCATCGGATTCATGTAGCGGTGAATAACCGCCAGGCAGAGCACCAGTCGACTGTGCTCGAGATGACAGGTACTGTCGCTGACCAGACCCTTAGTATTTTGATAGACCCAGGAGCTACTGAGAGTTTTATTTCTGGTGCAGCGCTAAAAATAATTAATGTCAAGGCAGTCGAACAGGATGAGTTTAGCTTCGTGGAGATGGCTTTAGGAGCCAAACAGAAGGTCGGAGGAAAGTTTACGAGCTGTGCCCTTAACCTGGGAGAGCTTGTTACGAGGGTCAACCTGTATATCATGATCTTAGGATCTTATGATGTCGTGATCGGCATGGATTGGTTGGAATCACATGAGGCGATACTCAACTGTAAGACGAAACGGTTGAGCTTAGTCGATGACGAAGGACAGAGACGTGTAATAGTAGGACGGAACCAGGGAGTATCCCTGAGGTTCGTCTCTTCCTTACAGTTAAAAAAGAGTATGCGCAAGGGGTGCAAGCTTTATGCGATCCTTCCGCTCAACGAAAAAGGGAGTAGCAGAAGGTCTAGAACACCTTCTGGTGGTGAAGGAGTTTGCAGACGTATTTCCAGAGGAGTTGCCTGGGATGCCGCTAGAAAGAGAATTTTAGTTTACTATAGACGTGAAACAGGGGACTGAACCAATAGCGAGAACGCCTTATCGGATGTTGACCCTGGAGTTTCAAGAGTTAAAAATGCAACTGAAGGAGTTGCTGGACCTGGGATTGATACGTCCTAGTGTGTCACCGTGGGGTGCACCCATTATTTTCATTCGGAAGAAGGACGGATCGTGGAGGCTTTGCATTGACTATCGTAAACTGAACAAGGTTACGATCAAGAATCAGTACCCCTTACCAAGAATTGACGATCTGTTTGATCAGATGAAGGGTGCGACGATTTTCTCTAAGATCGATTTTCGATCAGGGTATCACCAGTTACGGATCAAGGAGGATGACGTCCCTAAGACCGCTTTTAATAAAAGATTCAGACATTACGAATTTACTGTTTTACCTTTTGGACTGACAAATGCCCCAGGGGTATTCATGAGTTTGATGAACGGGGTGCTCCGCGAGTACTTGGACAAGTTCTTCCAAGTATTCATTGATTATATTTTGATCTACTCTTGGATGACGGAGGAGCATGACGAACACTTGCGCTTGGTACTACAGTGTTTTTGAGAGCACAAATTGTATGGGAAGTTGTCCAAATGCTCTTTTTATCAATCCAGGATTCACTACTTAGGGCATGTCATCTCCGGTGAAGGTATCGCCATGGATCCAGCCAAGGTTGAGGCCATTATGGAATGGCCTGCGCCAACGAATGTAACAGCAGTGCATAGTTTTATGGGTTTAGCAGGATACTATCGACGTTTTTTCGAAGGATTTTCAAGAATATCAAGTCCGATCACGGAATTGCAGAAGAAAAACAAGAAGTTTGTGTGGACAGAGAAATGCGCGGAAGCATTTAGGAGGCTTAAGGAGTTGTTGACAACAGTGTCAATACTAAAGGTCCCTGACATGGATGCAGACTTCTTGGTATGCACTAACGCATCCAAGGAAGGGTTAGGCGCGGTCTTGATGCAAGATGGACGAGTGATTGCTTACATTTCGAGAAAACTGAGAAGGCATGAGGAGAACTACGCGATGCATGACTTGGAGTTATTAGCCATCGTTTATGCCTTAAAGGTATGGAGACACTACCTTGTTGGACGAAAATTTGAATTAAAGACTGATCAATGTGGATTACAACACATTTTTACACAGAGTGACCTGAACGCGCGACAACGGTGTTGGTCGGAATTGCTTAGCGAGTAGGACTTCAAGATTACTTACATAAAGGGAACAGTGAACCGAGTGGCAGATGCTTTGAGTCGGAGGCCACGTATCTTTTCGGTGTTGCCTCTTCAAACGAATCTACGTGAGAAGATTCTCACTTTACAGCGTGACGATGACTGGTACAAAGAAGTCGAGGATTTTTTTGGACAAAACACTATGATGGTACCACGATATGAGGGATTTACTTTTGACAGCGATGGGTTATTGAGGTTTAGAGGTCGGATTTATGTACCGCCAAATGACGAGTTGAGGATGTTGATCCTGATCGAGGCTCATAGAGAAGCTTACATGGCTCACCCAGGAGTTACGAAGATGAGGGCAGACCTTAAGCCCTTGTTCTTCTGGAAAGGAATGAAGGCCGACATAGTCAACTTTGTGGCTAGATGTCTCGAGTGTCAGCAGGTAAAATCTGAACATAGACACCCGCCGGAATTACTTCAACCACATGCCATTCCGGAATCGAAATGGGAAGTCATTTCGATGGATTTTATTGTTGGATTGCCACTGATAGCAAGGAGACACGACTCGATTTTTGTAGTAGTAGACACTCTGACAAAGAGTGTTCACTTTATTCTAGTGCGTACGACGTATCAGGCACCTGACATAGTGAGAGTTTTCATCAGTGAGATTGTGAGGATGCATGGCGTGCCTAAAAAGATTATATCCGATCGAGGATCGGTGTTTACCGGACGATTTTGGACGAGTTTCCAAGAGGCCTTGGGAACCCAACTTAATTTTAGTACTGCGTATCACCCAGAGACTGACGAACAGACAGAACGTATGAACCAAACCTTGGAAGACATGTTGCGCATGTACGTGATGGACCAACAAAACCGTTGGGAGGAATTCTTGCCTCTCGTAGAGTTCGCTTACAACAACAGTTACCAGAGCACCATTAAGATGGCGCCTTTTGAGTTTCTTTATGGGAGACCGTGTCGGACACCCTTGAGTTGGGATCGGCTTGAGGATAGGGTCTTGGTGGGACCAGAAGCGATCCAAGAAATGGAAGAGAAGATGCAAACCATAAGACAAAGGATAAAGGAAGCGCAGTATCGACATAAGAGTTATGTCGATGCGCACCGAGTCGATCGTAGTTACGAGGTCGGCGATCGAGTCTTCTTGCGGGTTAAACCGCATAAGAGTTCGATCAAGTTTGGAAAGGGAGCTAAAATATCTCCTAGGTTCGTGGGACTCTTCGAGATTGTGGAGAGAAAGGAGCCTGTGGCCTATCGACTAGCCTTGCCTGATTCTTTGAGGCGTATGCACGATGTTTTTCATGTATCTGTTTTGAGACATTATATTAGTGATCCTACACACATGATTGACATGAGTTCCTTGCAAGTATTGGACGAGGGAGCGCTTACGGCTGAGCCAGTCTGCATTTTAGATCATCGCATTCGACAGTTACGACATCGAATGGTAGATCAGGTCAAGGTCCATTGGGACAATTATAGTCCACACTAGGCGACCTGGGAGGACGCATATGATATGCGCCAACAGTTTCCATTTTTTTTTGATAGATAGACTTATGATACTGTGGTACTTATGATATTATGGTACATTTATTTTGGAATTTATACTAAGAAACTTCGGGACAAAGTTTAGACCAAGAGGGGGTGTATGTAACATCCCGCTCTGGCGCACTTACCAAACTTATTCTTTGAGGACACTTGCTCGCAAGTGATCTGGATTTTTATGATGATAAAAAATTTTCCTTCATTATGACACGTTAAGTTATATGACAGGATGTTTTTACTACTTTGATGTAGATAGGTGTTGCTGACTCAGTTTCATTGAGTGTGCAGGGTTTCGTACCTTGAGGATGCAGAGGCATCGGTGGAACTCCCTTGGACTCTGGATTGAGTCAGGGAGTGGGCTATTTGGGTCATTTCATTTACGGTGATATTGTTTTGTCTTCATGATATGCTATTGATTTTATGATATGTGGTTGACCTGATCTGACATGATGGTTGATGATGCAGGCTGACGATTTCTTGTCGACCAGACTCACATATGGAGTAAAGGGGCCACACACGAGTTCCAGAGAGATTGAGGGAGAGGTGTGGACAGCAGCCCTGCCACAGCCTACTAGCACTCCTATTGTGGCTCGAAATGTAGGTGAACAATTACCTAGTTCGAGAGGATCCATGATGTCGTGAGGGCAGACTGAGACAGTCACTCACGATGATTCTAAGGGGCGCGTAATAAGGTTGGGGCCTTATTCCTTAGAGCCCTTAGTCTCCCACAAGTTCACCTGGCGGAGTGTTGACTCCAGGGGTTATAGATGTCTACCAATCCGTCAAGTCAGCGAGTGGCACCCTTGGAGCACGTGGTGCATCCTAAAGGGCACGTCGCGCAAATAAATACAAGTCAGCGAGTGGCACCCTTGGAGCACGTGGTGCATCCTGAAGGGCATGTCGCGCAACAGAAGCAATGAGGCGAGTGGCACCCTTGGAGCACGTAGTGCGTCCTGAAGGGCACGTCGCATGGATGATGATGATGAGACAACCTAGATGACCTAAGACCTTAACACCCGATAAATTTCTTAAAATGACTCCCCTAATTAAATTGTCGCCATGTTCAAATCAAAACCTAAATTAAAACATCTCTAAGATAAATTTGACCATCCCTAAGAAAAGATCCTACAAAAATAAACCTAGGGCGTAAACTAAAACCCACGTAGGTGTTAATTAAAGTCTTCTTAAAAGTAAAGGGGGTAAAGTAATGAGGGAAATAAATTAAGCAAAACCCATGGCTTTTAAATGATAAAGAAGAAATAAAAATTTATTAAAGTGTGGGAGTATAAAAGCTAGGAATTTAAAAAATATATTGAAAAGATTAATTTAGGGAACGATTTTTGGGGGAGTGAGGGAATTGAGTCTTTTAATTATTAAAAAGAAATTAATTTTTGGAGAACCGTAGGGATGAGTGACACTTGGACGACAGAGAATGTTCTGAGGTTTGTCATTAAAAATTAATTAAATAATAATTTAGGAAAGTAGGTGGGTCTGAAATTTCTATAAGAGAAAGGGAAATTGGAGGAAGAGGGGATGAACGGTTAGCGTAACGTTACGCTGCTGAATTGTGGCTTGAGGTATTTCTTGTGAGGAGTTGGGTTTATCTCAGCTGTGTTGGAGTGGTAGCTTAGCCGTGGAGGCGAGCTGAGACGCTAGTCTATCTCTAGTTCTTGTGTGACCCCTTTGCGGCTTGGGGGGCTAAGGGGGAAGCAGAGTACCCCTAGCATTTGGCTGGGAGGTACTGGTGAGCCTTCTGCAGTCGACGAGCGGGAGCGGCAAGGAGAGCACACGCGGCATGGAGCGCGGGATGTCTTTCGAAGCGGGCGAGGGCAACGGTATGATTTTAATTATGGCGAAATTGTTTATAAATGGTTAGTGTTAAAATGTTTCTAATGTCTTGCTGAAAAACTTGTTCCTGGCAAATTCGTTTTATAAATGGTTAGTGTTAATTTGTTTCTGGCGATTCATCTTATTTAACGATTACTGAATGAAAAAAAAAAAAAAAAATTGTTTATCTCTGGAATACCTCCATCAATTCATTTTTACCTCTGGCAAATTGTTATCTTCTGGCAATCAATGTAACCTGGAATGCAATTTATCTTCTGTCATTTCGTCATCTTCGGGCAATGCGTTTGGGGGCTTGGTCTGCGTTTTAAATGGTTAATGAGATGCGCTTTTCATTTGTTTTTGGGCGTTTTGACACTGTGTATTGGGCATTTTTAGCCACTGTTATTTCGGGCATCCTTCTTTACCCAACGAGCATCCTTATTCGGTATTTTACTATGCACAGTGAGCCATTCTTGTTGGACGTTTCGGTTTACACGTGAGCAATTCCTCTATGGGCATTCACATTGTTATGGGCCTTTTGTTATTTCTTGGATAATGTTATCCCCACGGACTGCAACTTGATACAGTGCGTTTTTGTTGGGATAATGGTCGATTTTATATTACACAGTGAGTTTCCATCCATGGTCGAATTTATATATTACAGTGAGTTTTCCACCATTGGTCGATTTTATTTTTACAGTGATCCTTCCATCATTGGCGATTTTACATTGGTCATTTGATCATGAATTTTGGGCATTTGGCACCGTTACTGGGCGTTTTTGGCTTCTGTATATTGGAGTTTCTACCACTGCATTGGGGTGTATGTGTATACTATTATAATGGGTGTTTGCACTCTGGTATGGGGCGTAGTTGTAAACTGGTATATTGGGCGCTTATTGTCATTTGGGGCATGTATACAGTTGCGTTTTGATTACAGCTGTATACAGTTGCGTTTTGATTTTGTATACAGTTGCGTTTGATTTTGTTTACAGTTGCGTTTTGAATTTGTGTACAGCTTTCGTGGCCGAAGAATGAAGATTTCTCTAACTGTTGTCTTGATTGGCGGAGATATTGTAAAGCTTGACCATTGCATGTCGTTGCTAATTTTATAGTGGATTACTGCAAGGGAATGTTGTATTTATATTAATGTGAGAATGCAGATTTAGCAGGGTCCTTACAGAATGTCATTTCTCGTTCCCTACTTAAATGCTGAAATCGATTATAGAATGTTGCATTTAAAATTTAAATATTAAATGTGTAATGCAAATAGAATGGGGCCATGATAAAATGTTACTTTCATTCCATAATTAAATGCTGTAAGTAATTATTTAAGGTCGAAATTAATAATTAATAGGACAAGTTATAATGAATACTAAAAGTGGTACTTGTAGAATGCCAGCCTTCCGTATATGATTAAACGTTGTAACTAATCATAGAATGTTGTAATTAATATCCACAATTAAATGTTGTATTTCAGATTAAAAGTTGCCATTACAGATTGCCATTATTAATTCGGATATAAATTGTTATTTCTGAATTGACGTCACCTACTTATGAGGAATTTTCCATATATTGACATCCTTAATTAATTGATTACCTTCAATTCTTGTCATCTGAAATATTGATAGTTGACATTCCGAATATTGTCTTTTAATTGTTGTCATTTTAGAATTTTATTGTTATAGATTGCCATATTTAAAAAGGCTGTATGTGGTTATTCAAGTTGATGTCACCTCTAGGTATGAGGTAATTTCCATATATTGATCTCCTTAATTGATGGTTATCTTAACTTATTGTCAATGGTAAGGTGGATAGTTTGTCATTGTCATTTTTAAATTTTATTATATTAGAAGAATGTTTTTTAAAAATTATGGTGTATATTGTATTTCAATTAACGTTCCCTATAATCATTATGCTAATCCCATATAGGGACATATTCAATTAATTGCTAAATTTAATTATTGTTAATTAAATAATGATAGTGTGTCGTATCCAAATAATGCCTTTTTAACCTTGTCATTAGATTTTATTATTTTAGATTGCCATTTTAATTTATGATGTATGTTGTTATTTTCAATTGATATTACCTATAAATATGAGGTCATTTTTAGTGCATTCATATCGAACCTTAGTGAATGATTTTATCTTGTAAGGTCATTATGAAATTAGTAGTTGTAGCATATAAGAGGTATGATAACTGTAAAATCATGGTCCGGATTGTGACGCAAATGATAGATAGTTAATGTTTCATGACAGTGATATTGTAATTTTTAATTATTGAGTAATAACATGTGTGGTGCGATAACCTGGAATTACGTACCTTAAATTACCCCCAGTTAGTATATTAGGGTGGTTGTTCTTTTAGATAATGTCGAACTTGGGTGTTCGTTGTCAGATTCCTTGTCGCGTGCCTTCCGTAAGGGGCGCAATCATACTTCTTATTTGTGTCGTACTTGATTGTATTCAGTTGGTTGCTTGGTCGGAGGTCGGGCGGGATATAGTCACCCCCGAGTAGCCTCAGGAGTCATGTATGTCCATGTGATTCTTCTGTATTAGGAATCCAGTGCCGTATCAAGAGTCTCGGGCCCTTTAAAGGCAGGGTTCCACTCTTGCGACACACCTGACGGAGGATACTAGTTTATGCCTGAGCAGTCAGCTAGGAGCCAGTCTAATCTTCTTTTGAGAAGACATAAGACTAAAAGCCCTGCTTTTCTGTGCAGAAATAGTAAACTCTACTGATGGATTCTCCCTCTGTGACTGTACTGTACTTAACACCTGGTGTCCTTTCCTGCTTACAGCTGCTAGTTGTACGCCTTATGTCTAGGGGTGTCCATTGCTTATTGTCACTGTGATATTTGGGATTTTTTTGTTGTGTTCGTCTTGTTGCGTCTTGTGCTAGGTCGGGTTACTAGTTTCGGCCTGAGGAGTCGGCTAGGAGTTAGTATAATCTTATTTCGAGAAGACATAAGACTAAACGCCCTGCTTTCCTATCCAGAAATAGTAACCCTAACACCTTGGACTCTTCCCTTTGTGATCTTACTGTGCGCCCCAGAATGTCTTACTGTATGTGTTGTGCACCTTTTTGCCTGTGATCGTACACTGTTGCAGTTACTCGTTGTGTTCCTTCAGTGTTGTCGTGTCATGGTTGCGTCTTGTTGGTTGTCGAGTGGTGTCTTACAGTTAAGTGTGTTGTTACTTCTACATGCGCGCACACACTTTACACAAAAAAAAAAAAAAATATTTGCACCTATCACTAGAATGGTTGTCGTAACAAGGAGGTACGTTACAATCATCCTCTTAGAAAGAAACCTCTCTCCCATTGAGAGCATGGCTATGACTATATACCTAATGTATAAGAACAAGTTAAACAACATGGAATACAACAGGCTTCCTAAGATTGCTTCAAAGTCAAGTCATAACCACCATCTCCTCAAGCAAGGATGGCATAAATATCCCATGTCTTGGCCAAACTATTGGGGAATCATGGAAGACACCATTTCATAGAATAAAAATACTACTAAGAAAAACTTCAAATCAAAATTTATGGAGAAAATGTGGTGTGACAAAGAGTTAGAGGAAAAAAGAAAATTAAGGTATTATAAGGATGTAATCAACCCTAATCTAGAAGATCAAAATTATCTATCTATTTTGCCAAATGTAAAGAAAAAAAAAAACGTCTCTAAGATAAGAACAAATTCTCACCTCCATAGTGAAATTGGGCGTTGGTCAATTCCTAAAAGGCCATGGGATGAAAGAGTGTGTCACCTTTGTGACGCTAAGCAGGTTGAAGATGAATTTTTTTTTTTCTTAGATCTCATTTTCAAAATATTTCACACTACCAACCTTCCTAACCTCTTAACTCAACAAAAGTATGGTGATCTTGGAACGCTTCTCTTAATTCTTTTCGAGCTAAGGTTAGATAGACCAATTCTGTCTTAGTGAACGTTTATTATCATCATCATCATCATATAAATTAGAGACATCATTCATTTGTTCGTATTCCAATGCCATAAGGATTCTTATATATTGGAGCTTATATGTTGTTGTTGATCACATTCCAAAGAAATGTGTGATTACCAAGCAATGCATGATCAATTTTTGTATACAACATTTACATAATATAAACAATTCCAAGATGCACAATTTTTAAACATAGTGATGGACATTTTTCAAAAAAAACTTGCCCATTTTACAAGTTATAACTCTATATGATTTTTACAAGCCTATTTTATTTTATTGTTTTCTTACATTCAATGAAGGTAGGTGTATTTTATAACAAAGTATTGAAGAGATTACCACATCCATAACATATCTATAATATTGAATGTCCTCCCAATATCATTTATTATATAAATAATTTTAATATGATTTAAAAAAATCCTTCAAAAGTGTGTGTATATATATATATATATATATATATATATGAAATCATTTAGTCTAATTGTTCTATGTTTTAAAAAAAGGGACATTTTTCCAGTTAATTTTTCTCAAAATCTTGTTAAAAATTTAGAAGTGATTTCACTTATTGAGATTGTATAATCCAATTGTTAAAGATATATTTTTAGGGTGAATGAAACATTCAATGTGCATTAATATTTATTTACTTAATCTTGACTTGATCATTAATGAGTTGATTGTTGGTGGTTTACCGGCCCATGGTATTGGGAAACCCATGATAGTTTCACATGATATTATAAGTGATGAATTCTATTTAAAGGTTTGAATAACTCCATTATAAGATGCATCAAACCACTTGTATCCACATTTCCCTGTCTCTTTGATATCCATATTATGATAAGTTTGGATCATATTTTTTTGTTACCGCCTCCAATGGCATATCTCCATCATATGGACTATTTTTTTGTTAAAAACCTGCTCCTACATTAATGCCTGCTAGCTATCTCCCATCCATACCTTTCTCTATCGAATTTGTCTAAGCTCATAGGTTATTCAAGCCTCTACAAATTGTCTGAGCACTACTGGAAGACCCTCTTCAAACACCACCATATCCTACCTTCAAATAGATATTTCCTTCTTCCAAATATCATTCCAACATAGGATTGTTCCTGATATCACTCCAATTCTAGACTAATATCAAGGTCGTTGTTCCAAACTCTAGCACGTGATTGTTCTAAATGTTCCCTTTGTCTATTGTTGAGGAGGAGAAGTCTAAGACAACTAATGCATCAGTATCATTTTGAATTTTTTAATCCTTGTACTTAGGAACTGCAAGTATCCATCATTATCCATACTAGTGGTTGCATTTTCCAATACAAAAACCTACTAAAAATTGGATGATGATTTTAAAATAGAAATTCCATCTCATCATGCTACCAAACCTCATCTATATCTCAATTTGAAATATTCAATTTATGATGACAATCTATACAGGCCCACTTAACCTCATCTACATCTCAATCATTTTCTTCTCCCTTCCACTCTACGTAAAAAATACTCTTTACTTTGTATAGATAACTCCATTTTAGTTTCCATGTATTCCCATTTTGTTATGTTAGGCCAATGTGGGAGCCAACATAGTCAAATCTATACTACAATAGGGTTTTCTATCTGAGTACTATACTTGGGTGTTTTTATCTCAATCTTTTTATATATTTCCTCACTTTGCATAGCTACCAAAATATTCAAGAATAGATTACAAGAATACACACATTAAAATTCTTCACCATTTCATATTTACTACTCTGCAATAGATTAAAAGAATACGCACATAAAAATTCTTTACCATTGCATATTTACTACTTTTCAACGATGGAAAAGACAATATTCACCAATTCAAAGTGTAGTGTGAGAGTAATGTTGTAATGTATGATTATATTTTGGGACTTAATCACAAGGAGGATGGAGAGAACAATATATATTAGGGAGTGATCTTGGGGAGTAATTGA
>ML778691.1:896092-909018 GCA_009831015.1 Picea engelmannii | reverse complement strand
TATATATATATATATATATATATATATATATCATCAATGTTATATCAACATGTAGTTATGGAGTTGTGTTACTTCTCAAATATATGAAAATACAATGGAAATGAAGTTACTTTAGAATATTTAATGACATTTTTAAGCATTTAATATAGTATATTGTTAACATTGGATTGTTATGGGCTGATTCACTGCATCAATTTATAATATTTTTAATTCAATCTAAATATGTTAAAATACAATGAAAATGAAGTCACTCTAGAATATTAATGACATTTTTAAGCATTTAATACAGTACATTGTTAACATTGAATTGTTATGGACTGATTCAGATTCAGTACATCAATTTACAATATTTTTTAATTCAATCCAAATATTTAATGTCATCAGTTTTAATTGTTTCAGGAACCTTTTTCCACCAAACTTATCATTTCTGAAACATCCCAAAAGTGATATTGTGGCATAATAAGTACTTAAGGGAAAATTCTCTAATATAAAACTTAACTTCAATATGTAAATATTTGATATGCTAGTAAAAACAATACCATAAAATGCATCATAAAAGTTTGCAAACATCAAGAGATAGCTACATATATAATTGTAAATCTAAAAAAACCTAGAATTGTAAATCTGAAAAATAAATATAAAATAAAGTTGGAAAATAAATTTGCAATTACATCTCAATATAATGTGGCCATTGGATCAGAACACCTTTAATCCGTTGCCTTTACTATTCAAATCAGTTAAAAACAACCTTACATATACCTGATGAGAGAGAAGTTATTGTATGTTCGTAGATGTCCATTCTATGAATTGGGACAGAGATGGATCCAGCAGAGAGCGATACCAAACAACAAGCAATGAATGCTTCAGTCTATTGGTGCGAATGGTCTGATATTTGTTAGGGTAGATCTGCCTTAACGTCTTTTATAGAGCAAATTGTATGACTCTCTTCAGATCCTACAGACAACCAGATGAGAAACCGTGTGGAAAGAGTTCAGTAAATGACGATTATCCAGGTAGTGAGTCGTGAAATAAGTCCGCTGGAGTGGTTTTTGGAGCTGAGGTAAGTATTTAGGGAATGAGATTATTCAAGGTGTTTAAAAATTCTTTACTTGTTCGTTGGAGTTATTTTCAGTCCTAATACCTTTTTTATTTGTTTTTTTAAACTTGGAAATAACAATAGTTTTCAGCTTTACTTTCAAAATCAGCGCTTGGAAGGAAGGGTTTTCCTTCTCGATGAATAACTAGTAAATTCAGTGAGCAAAATTTGTAGTTTGAATACAAGTCTTTGGTAATGTGTAGCCAATGGCCCTTTCGGTAACCCCATAATGATTTACTTGAATAACGTTTAAAATTGGTAATTACACCAAAGGAAATGCACTTGAATATCAATTCACCAATGCAGAGGTAATTACACCAAAGGAATTGCACTTGAATATCAATGTTGAAGCCGCACCCTGTTTGCAATATTATTCTTGAGGTTCCAATTTATTTTAAACATTATTCAAGGAAATCATTATGGAGTTACTGAAAAAGCCACTGGCGGCACATTACTAAATACTTGTATTCAAATAACAAATTTCTCATCGAATCCATTAGTTATTCATCGCGAAGCGCAACCTTCCTTCGAAGCGCTGATTTACTAAAGACTTATATTCAAACTACAAATTTTGCTCATCGAATCCACTAGTTATTCATCGCGAAGCGCAACCTTCCTTCGGAGCGTTGATTTTGGAAGTAGACCGGAAAACTAATGCAATTTCCAGGCTTAGGACAACAAAACAAAAAGGTATTATGACCAGAAGTAACTGCAACGAACAAATGAAGAATTTTTAAAGACCTTGGCTAATCTCATTCTGTAAATACTTACCTGCGCTCCAAAAACCTCTTCGTTAGTGGACTTATTTCACAACTCGCGACCTGGATAATCGTCATGTACTGAACTCTTTCCACACGTTCTCGTCCGGTCTTTCCACACGTTCTCGTCCTGTTGTCTGGAGGACCTGAGGAGGCCGCTACAGTTTGCTCTATAAAAGACGGTGAGGCGGATCTACCCTAACAGACGATCTTTTACTAAACCCTATACCAGGTCTATCGGACCATTCACACCAATAGACTGAAGCATTCATTGCATGTTATTCAGTATCGCTCTCTGCTGGATCCATCTCCGCCCCAATTCCTAGAATGCACATTTACGAATGCACAATACCCTCCCTCTCATCAGGTATGTAAGGTTGTTTGTCATTAATTTGGATCCCTCAGGAAATGGATTAAATGTGATCTGATCCAATGGGAAGGTTATATTTGAGATCTACTTGCTGATTTATTTTCCAACCTTATTTTAGATTTATCTTTTAGATCTTCAATTCTACGTTTATTGGGCGCTACAACTAGGAATTGGTTTCACTGATTACACATGTAATTGAAACGGTTTGAAAATGAAGTCACTCTAGAATATTTAATGGTATTCTTTGTGATATCATAATGAAATTAAGTTTTATATTATTAGAGAATTTCCCCTTAATGAAGCTAGTTATGATGTCAGAGTATTACTTCTCTTGGATTTTTCAGAAATGACAACTCATATGTTTGGTGGGAAAAAGGTTCGTGAAACTAATCAAAATTGATGGCACTAAATATTTAGATTGAATTAAAAAATATTATAAATTGATGTACTGAATCTGCCTATAACAATTCAAATCTGATTCGCAAAATTCTTGAAATGTTAATAATTCTCTCATTTACAATAATTGTCCTATATGTGGTTCAATTATGGAATGAATAAATACTTATATTAATTTGATGTTAGGTGAGTATTTTAGGGTTCTAAAAAAGTTCTTTCTATGACATGCAAATCTATGTGTAAAAAGTTTTCTTGAGTTTTTTTGTTACAGATATATTTTATTTTTAAGAAGAGAAGAAAAGACATTGACCAGCTAAAGGTCTTGAAATGTCAATAAGATTGGAATTGGAATGTCCCTTACTTGATACTAGTTGTTTCCCATGAATAAAGAAGATTGATATTAGTTTGGTGTTACTTAAATATTTTAGGGTTCCACGTATGTAAATCCATGTGTAAAATTTTAAGCAAAAATATTTAATAATATTTTGTATTATTCATATATTGTATTGTTATTTATTTAATTATAATGTTTTTTTTTTAAATTAAATTAATAATAATAATAAATTTAATAAAATGAACACATTTAATGATATTTTAACTATACATTTCAATAGTATGGTTATCAATTGAATATGGTGGTATACTCTTGGTAGTCCTTCAAAATCAATGAATAACATCTCATGTTCATAACTTTTTAGCATTTTTTAATGCATCTATTTACTTTTTAACATTTACCTAATATAATTAAGAAATTAATATGTATCATCTAATTGCCACTTTCAAGAGATTAACAAACTTTCTTGAAATTAGAAATTACTTCACTATTAACTTTTTCTTAGTTTTATAGTATTATATTTACATTTCATCCAAGTATACCTTATATACCATAGGAGCCACCATATTGGCAGGCAATTTCATATTCTGGCAGAGTTTCATATTCTAGGAAGCTTAATGAATTCATAAAAAAAAAATGGTGGATAGAGTAATAAATTTAGGCTTTTCATTGGACTCTGTAATTATAAAGATAATTGTGGGTAGAGTAATAAATTTTGTTGGACTCTGCAATTACGGATTCCTTCGCAATTCCAAAAGAGCGAATTGGCCACATAAAGCTAATAGATGTCAAAGATGTTTGGATTTAACTTCTTGAATTTGTAAATTTTAATTGGATGAGTAACTCTTGGTTTTGTTTTCAGATCTTCAAAAATGTTCTTTTCTAATTTAAATGTGGTTTAAGTGCACGTTATGGTGAAGTTTTTTAAATATTATCTTCTTATTTAAAAAGATAATATTATCAATGTGTTGGACAGAATAGGATTAGACTTATACTATCACAGCCACAATGAATATCCGTAACATATTTCATTTACAAACTTTTATTAGAGTTTGTGTTAAGATTTTTAAATTAATTAAGAATAGGGTTAGGGTTATACTAGCACAACCACAAAGAATATTAATAACATATTTCTTTTACAAACTCTAATTAAGGTTTGTGCTAAGGTTTTTAAATTAATTATTCCTTTCAGCATTAATAGTCACACTTATGTAAATGTGCTAGTAGATAAAATTATTTACTTATTTAGATGTACTTTTAAAAATATTCAAGCATAAGCATAAAATGACAACAAATATTATACCAACATGTCCATATAAAATACTAAAACTAAAATAATCCTCAATAATTATCTACATATCTATATATAAAGACACTAAAACAAAGTTGATAAAGTCCAATTTAACAATTATTAAGAGTTTTTAAAGTCCCAAATTTAATAATTATAAAAAGTTTTCCAAATAGCAATATTGCATTTTCTTAGTGTTAAACTAGTCAAGTAAACTTCTCATCTTACTATGTATTAACATAAATAAAATTATGTGTTTTTAATCATAGTGGATAGGAGGTTTATACCTAGTAATAGATATTATGTTCTTTCCTGTTTTCTATCTTTAAGAATGTTAAAAAGGAAGTATAATAATACTGAATTTATACCATGTCTTTATGTTTATAAATTCATTTTTGGAAACTAATTATCATTATCATTGTAATATTTATAATTATCATTATTTATCTTTTGTTCTCACACATTTTATAAATGATTATTTTGTTGATTAACTTAAATTGTTTAAAATAATAATAAAAATACTAACTTACAAAATACAAGTATGATTCTAAGTTTCCTTCTATGTAATATATGGCATGAGTTCAAAGTTGATATCTTTTTCACAAAGAAAACACTTAGTTAGATATGTTTTTCCAAAACTATGCCAAAAATTCATTTTTCATTATGTGTCAAATAGAAACAAACCTTGTCATGCGATGAAAATGCCCTAAAAATGTAATCTAACGAATAAATTGGACGTTAAAACATGACAAACATAGTAATGTTGTAATGTGTCGAACATCATAACATCACACTCTGTCAAATATTATAACATTACAATTTGTCGAACATAGTAACGTCACAATGTCAAAAACATAAAGTGACGTTACAATCTCATGAACATAGCCATTTCATCGTAATGTGGATAGTAATGTTGCAATGTGACGAACATTTATAAACGTCGCAATGTGTCGCACATGTATTATTAATGTATTACTTTATTAGTGTATTAATATTTTATCATTGTATTAATTAATAATGTAAAAATGTATTAGTTAATTAATACATTACATTATTAATGTATCAATTAAATAATATGTTACATTATACATTAATGTTAATTAATGCTTTAGTTTATACATTAATTTTATGTAATAATGTATCAATAGTATTAATGTATTAATAATAATAATTTATTAATATTATTATGATATTAATAATATATATAGTATTAATATATTAATAATAATACTATTAATGTATCACTTTAATGTATTAATGTATTACATTATTTTTTTACTTTACTATAATAATAATGATCTATTTTTAAGGTCATGGCCAAGCCACACCAAATTGGTGTATGAGACCCCCTTGTTTGTGGGACAAGGGATCCCTTCCACCCAGCGATTTGACTGGTAAAGTCTACGGAGGTATACATACCCTACCCCCCTTTAGATTTGAACTTGTGACCTCTTAAGATGAAACACATGTTTTTAACCATTAGGCCCACTCAGGCTGTATTCCTCATGTTCCAATGTGACTCACTTATCCTCACGTCACAATGTGATAAAGGTTTCCAGACGTTACAGTGATATGAACACAACCCATTGTCACAATGTGATGTACACAACAAAATGTGGCAATGTGACAAACATAGACCAACATTGCAATGAGATGAACATTACCTAACATCGCAATGTGACGAACATAGCCTACTATTGGATTGTGAAAAACCTATTACAAAGCCATAATATGACAAACAAAAATCCTTCATCGTAATTTGATGACCATAACCTTACAATCTCATGTGATGAACAAAAGTTTATGTGACAATGTGACAAAAAAAATCTAATGTTGCAATCTCACGAACAAAACATGATCAACATTGCAACGGAGTAGTGCTATAGTAAATTATGGTTAAACATAATCAACATGGACCACCATAATCAAGTTTGTATGGTAAATGAGGGTCAACCATGGGTATGGTCGACCATAATAAACTATGGTCAACCATAGTCAACCATGGTGAAGGATAACCACGATCAATCATAGTCAACATTTCCTTCCCAAAGTCAACCAAGGTCTACAAAAGTTAACCATAGTCATGGTGTAATGTACCCCAATTTATACAAAATTAAAAAAAAAAATTATTAGTATGTTTGGGAAACATTACTTCTCCTAGTCTTCAAACAATGAAGTTATTAATGACAATTGAACTACTATGAACCTCCTTCTCCTATTTAATAACTCACTTTGGCATCACCTTCCATCTTATTAATAGACATAATATAATTATAGCTATACATGTATGGCATATAGAGGACTTTTAGTCCTATAAACAATTTAACCCTCACCCCTATGTATGGTCCCTTACTTGAATACGAACAAATTACTTTTATAAAAGGAGAAACTCAAGGGTTAAGGGTCGCATCTTGTAAGCATTTAAAGGTACTTAAATTACGACTCAATCTAATCCTAACTCACCCTCCCCGTAGTCCAACTGAAGGGCTAACGAACTAAATCATCTTAACTGAACAATGAGGGAGTCATGATAGTGCATTAACTCAACAAGAAGTCTGAGAATTTTTCTGTTAGTCGGACTTAATAACCCTCTGTCCAGTCTATTAATGGAGGCCCTAGGAGTTCGCATTTCGAGGCCACCACTCACCATGTATTCAATACACTTATGCCACCTCTGTTATGTCACATGGTCGGATAGCGCCTTTGTACTCCTACTATCAGTCTATGTAGTAATGGTTAATGCTCCATTGGGGTTCTCCCGCCTAGAGTTTAGGGTGTTGTTTCTTCCCTACGCATTCCTCCTCTGCAATGATAGTAGGCACTCTGGAGGTTTTCACCTGGTAAGATATGCAGGAGCTACCCATCTTCATGGTAAGTTACAATAATCTCGTCGTTGTTTGAGATGAGTAAGAAAAGTCGAGAGGGTTTTTGATCATTCCAGTATTTGTTATTTCTTACGGGTTCTTTGTAAACAATGTCTTTCCTTCAAAGATTTGGCTCTGTGGAAAGTCTCCTTTAGTCATGGGAAAATTTTCAATTTCAGTATACTGGACTCCTCCTTAAGCTTTAGGTTTTTAAACACATAGTTATGAGAGAGAGGATTATTATTATTGTCTGGGGTTTGGACTTCCCCTCAGAATTTTCTCTACTACCCCAAGCGTAAACGTCCAGGTATAGGTACCAGTTCTATAATTTAAAGCAGGATACCCCAACTGTAAATTCTTTAGAATGCTTCTTGTGTATTACCTGTTCGGAGCTTCTTACTCCTTAAGTTGCCTGCGTTTTATTTCCATTTGGATATAGCTTAGACATTCATATCTCATGTAGTGTTGCATGTTAAGTTCCTATCTGGAGTACTAATCAAAACTTTATAGCCCTTAAGACGCTTTCGTAAGTCCCTAATAGGTTCTAGAGCTTCATTGTGTATTCGTTTTTCTTTTGGGTCAAAGTTATAGAAAGTTACATTACTCATGGAGACATCCATGCTTGTTTCCTATGAAGGTCTATGAAGTCGAAGCGTTCTTATAGATATTTCTTGGTTGAAGCATTAATTTTCTTTAATATTGAAACTATCATTCTTATTCTTTAAAGGATTGGGAACCAATATCTAATGATGGGGTTCTGTGTTTACGAGGGTACCCATCAGAAATCCCTGGACCATCCTCCCCTCAACCTGGGATGTTTATACGACCAGATACAACAGAGGAAAAGACTCCAGTTCTACCACCGTGATTTGAGCACCACATTTCATCAAACTCTTCCTATCATTCATTATTCTATTAAAGGTTATGTCCATTCTGCTTTTATTATACAATACTAATGTAACTTGAAAAAAAATTCCTTGCAGGGACTTTGACCGTGCATAGATTCGGGCACAAACTCCTAGTCAAAAGCTCAAAAGGTATTCGGGTTTTAATTCGTTACTCTTAAAGAGTACCCTAGGTGTTTTTCTTCCTTTTTCTGATATAATTTTAAGCTAGAAGGGTGAGTGTCATGAAGAGCAGAGTCTATTCAAGGGATAGCTCGACCCTGTATCTCTGTATTTTAAGTTCAACTGTCATAAGGGATTTTTACCTTATTAAGGTATATCTAGCTGAATTCACATGTGGTTAACTTTTATAAGTTGAGCATTCTATTTTAGGGAAATATGGACAGTGACCTCTATTGAGCAATTTGGTCTCTTAATGAACAATTCTAGAAAAAGATATCAACATAATTCTAAGGATAGTTATTTCGTATTGATTTTTCTTCTTGGATCTTATGGAAACGAATTTCATCGATTTTCTAGTTTTAATCTTGTACCCTTTACTCTTTCACACTGTGTTCTGATTTGTATTTTATTGTCTATTATATTTACAATCTGAATTACAATCGTGCAATGTAAGGAAAAGAACTTATGTTTTCTTTTAGGGGATTTATATATGGACCAAAAACAAATTCCTCGAAAAGGAGAAAAACCCGAATAGCAGACCTTTGTATAGATCTGAACATATATATCGATATTACATGTATGGATATATTACTCTATATGATTGTTCAAAAATGTATGCTTATATTGATATTCCAAACTTGTCTCAACCTACTTCGATAAATGGTGAGGACTATGACTCTCTATAATTATTCATATTAGGTTATGATGTATAGATAACCTCTGTTCTGTACTTATATATACAAACGAAATTTTATACAGTCCGAACTAGATCCGGAAGGAATTCTGTTTTAAATGTAGTAAGTCTGTACATGTTGTTTTCTTCACTTTTTATGTATCCAAATATTAAAATTGTAGCAACAATATTTGTGGTATAAATGCGTACTTCCATAATTGACTTTATGTAGTAAGTATGATGAGATTATCCGAAAATTCTTCAATGGTATAGCAAGGATGCTATATAATCTATGGTAGTGCTATGTTAGAGGAAAAATGTATAGGTATATTAAATTATTTCCATATAGTTCCCGCTATTCTGTAACTCCCTTATTATCATAGTTAATTTTTGGTTGGAATAATTTGTTTGTCTGTATACTATCTCAACATATTTCTGTATAATTGATTTTTTGGTTACAGTCATTTAATTTTCGTTTAATCAATAAAACCTACGCAAAGTACCAACTGCAATTGGATCTATATATATATATATGGAAATATAAATGTGATATATACACAGACTTGTTCAAATCCAATCATACATAGATGGTTCCACCTAGAAATTTAATAACAGGAATAAACATACACCTGTAGATAGAATATGTTTCAGATTCATTTAAACATAGATAATTTTGCCTAGAAATTTAATTACAACAGAAACATTTCCAAAATTTTGTCATATGTTATAAACTTTACACAAATGACCAGAATTCATTCCTGAAATATTTCACGTTAGCATAACCAGATGCATTACATCGGATATATATATAATCTTTCAAACAGAGAGAGGAAAGATTAACATATCTGAACCAGTTCGCAAGGAGACAAAGGGAACAGCCGTGTTCCTCCCAACCATAGAATAGGGTAGCCAAAATCACTTGCCCGATTCACCCCCTAGCCTGACCATGAATCCAATAGGGCGAATTTGAAAATCTCCTCTTCAGCAATGTCCTTCAATTCCAACTGATTCATTTTGCCTCACACTCACATAGTGTTCATAACAGCAAGGAAAAAAAATCAATAGTCTCCTTTCCTACCATACTTGGCAGTGTCCTGCCTCCTCACATACGTTATTTATCAATTTGCCTAGGTCTTCCTTCCCTCCCTTGGGAATTTTTGCAGCTTTCTAAATCCCTAATTTTTAGGGGCTTCCAATGGCCAAATCACTCATTTTCCACTTGTAAAAATCAGCCTAGAGGTAGTTACAACATGTTCCCTACTCATGGAGTCATGGTCAGCTAAATTTAACATGGTTGTTCCATTTTTCCTCCTGCAATCAATATAAAATATTTTGTTTTCATACAAGTGTCATAGTCAAATAGTTAGTTGGGTCAAATCAGGTCTCTACCCAACAATCATAATAATTAATTACAATTATCAAATTCGAATCTCATAATTTCCATAAATGGCAAAAAATTTACAAATTCAAATTTACTAAAAACGGAATAAATCTTCAGCAAATTTAAATTTCAAAATTTTTTTTTTTTTTTGGGGGGGGGGATGTCACATCCTTTCCCCCTTCAATAAAAAACTATCCTCAGTGTTTGTTCCTTTCTTGGAAGAGGATTGGATGATATTTTTGCAAATCTCCCTCCAACTCCCAAGTGGCCTCCTCAGGAGTAAAGTGCTTCCATTGTACCTTTACCTGAGCGACAGCTCTGTTCCGAAGTGTTATTTCTCTCTGGTCTAGACTGCACAGGGGTTCCACCTGGAACTCACCTTCGGGTTCCACCTACACCAAGTTCCAATCAATCATATGAGTAGGGTCATGAATATACTTTTTCAACAAGGAGACATGAAATACATTATGAATTCTTAGATTAGCTGGAAGTGCAAGTTGATATGCTACGGGTCCAATTCCAGATAGTATCTCAAAGGGCCCACAAAACCTAGGTTCTATCTTGGCATAGTTCCCTAACTTCAACGAGCTTTTTCGGGCTTTGACTTTCAAATAAACATGGTCTCGTACTTGAAATTCCAAGTTTCTTATTTTCTGATCTGCATAGCTCTTCTCTCTGTCCTGTGCTTCTTTCAAGTTCTGTTGTACCTTTCTTACCATGTTCTCCATTTCTTGGAGCATTTCTGGTCCAACCATGAGTCTGTCAGTCGGTTTATCCAAGCTAATTGGAGTCGTACACTTTCTGTCATACAGTACTTCGAAAGGGATCAACTTAGCTAAAGTTTGGTACCCATTGTTATATGTGAATTCTACCAAGTGCAGGTAGTCTTCCCACTTGCTTGGTTTTGTTCTTACGTACATCCGGAGCATATCCTCTATGATTTGGTTTGTCCTTCTGGTCTATCCATCACTTTGTGGATGATAACTCGTACTGAAATTCAAATTAGTATTTATCCCTGCAAACAATTCCTTCCAAAAGGAGGATGTGAATTTTACGTCTCTATCTGAAATAACCATTTTAGGAATACCATGTAGTCTAAAAATTTCTTTCATGAATATTTCATCAATGTTTATAGCTTTAAAAGTAGACTTTATAGGAATAAAGTGTGCAGACTTACTGATTTTATTGATTACAACCATGATGGAATCATTATGTTTCTAAGTTTTAGGAAAACCTGTTATAAAGTCCAGTGATATGGTCTCCCATTTCCATTCTGGTACTGGTAATGGCTGTAATAGGTTGGTTGGATGTTGGTGCTCGGCCTTAACCTGTTGACAATCTTGGCACCTAGACAAGTACTCTGTTGTTTCTCCCTTCATATTAGGCTAGTAAAATAGTTTTCTAAGTGTTGTTATTGTTTTCTAGTAACCTGGATGGCCAGAATATGGTTTCTTATGCACTTCGTCCAAAACTGTTAATTTTAACTCTGTTGAATCTGGTATGTAAAGTCTATTTTTAAATCGTAATAGTCCCTTCTTGTCGATACTTAGATCTTGTTTATCTGAGTTTGCGGTACTGTTTTGTAATTCTGCCATCATCTTATTGTAATTTCTGTCGTTAATACCTGTCGTCCTTACCCTTTGTTCCAGATCACTTTCTTCCCTGCTGATATTTATCTCAAATAACCCATGGACTCTTCTACTTAAAGTGTTTGCTACTTTATTTTCCTTACCCTTGATATGTCTGACCTCGAAGTCGAATTCGCTCAAGAAGGTTAACCATCTTGCTTGTCTTGCATTAAGATCTGGTTGGCTAAACAGATATTTCACCCCACTATTATCCATTAATAGTAGAAATTTTTTGCCCATTATGTAGTGTCGCCACATTTTTAAGACGTGTATTACTGGTGCCAATTCTAAGTCATGAGTGACATAATGTCTCTCGTGTTCTTTTAATTTTCGGGACTCATAACAAATAACGTGTCCTTCTTGAGTTAGGACACCACCTAGTCCTTCTTTACTTGCATCAACACATACGGTGAAGTCTTTATCTGGGTCTGTTACCTTCAATATGGGTGCAGTTATCATTAATCCCTTCAGTTTGTTAAAACTCTCTTGACACTTTTATAACCAATTAAACTTGGTTCCTTTCTTTTGTAATGACGTGATAGGGTAGGATATCTTGAAAAACCCTTCTATAAACCTACAGTAATATCCGGTGATTCCCATGAATGACCATATATCCGCTACATCCTTTGGTACCAGCCATTCCATAATGGATTTTGTATTTTCTAGGTCTACGGCAATGCCTTCTGCTGAAATTACATGTCCTAGATATTGTATTTATTTTTGATAGAAGTCACACTTGTAAAATTTGGCATATAGTTTGTGTTTCCTCAACGTTTGCAGAACTATTCTTAAGTGTTCATCATGTTCCTCCTCCATTTTTTAATAGACCAGAATATCGTTGATAAATACTACCACGAACTTGTCTAAGTACTGACTAAAAATACTATTCATCAGGCACATAAACATGGCTGGTACATTAGTGAGTCCAAAAGGTATGACTACAAACTCGTAGTGTCCATATCTTGTCTGAAAATATGTTTTGTTTATGTCCTCATCTTTTATCCTAACTTGATGATAACCGGATCGTAAATCCAACTTTGAAAATATCTTGGCCCCATCTACTTGATCAAA
>ML778691.1:878803-892670 GCA_009831015.1 Picea engelmannii | reverse complement strand
CCCTAGGTGCTTTTCTTCCTTTTTTGGATATAATTTTAAGCTAGAAGGGTGATCATCATGAAGAGCAAACTCTATTCAAGGGATAGCTTGGCCCTGTATCTTTGTATTTTAACTTCAGCGATCATAAGGGATTTTTACCTTATTAATGTATATTTGGCTGAATTCGCATGTGGTTAACTTTTATATGTTGAGTATTTGATTTTAGGGCAATACAAACAGTGACCTCTATCGAGCAATTTGGTCTCTTAATGAACAATTCTAGAAAAAGATGTCAACATAATTCTAAGGATAGTTATTCCGTATTGATTTTTATTCTTGGATCTTATGGAAACGAATTTCATTGATTTTCTAGTTTTAATCCTGTAACCTTTACTCTTTCACACTATGTTCCGATTTGTATTTTATTGTCTATTATATTTACAGTCTGAATTACAATCGTGCAATGTAAGGAAAGGAACTTATGTTTTCTTTTAGGGGATTTATATATGGACCAAAAACAAACTCCTCGAAAAGGAGAAAAACACGAATATCAAACCTTTGTATAGATATGAACATATATATCGATATTCTATGTATGGATATGTTACTCTATATGATTGTTCAATACTGTATGCTTATATTGATATTCCAAACTTGTCTCAGCCTACTTCGATAAATGGTGAGAACTATGACTCTGTATAATTATTCATATTAGGTTATGATGTATAGATAACCTCTATTATGTGCTTATATATACAAATGGAATTTTATACGGTCCGAACTAGATCCGGAAGGAATTCTGTTTTAAATGCAGTAAGTCTGTACATGTTGTTTTCTTCATTGTTTATGTATCCAAGTATTAAAAATGTAGCAACAATATTTGCGGTATAACCATGTACTTCCATAATTGACTTTATGTAGTAAGTACGATGAAATTATCCAAAAAGTATTCAATGGTACAATGAGGATGCTATATAATCTATGGTAGTGCTCTGTCAGAGGAAAAATGTATAGGTATATTCAATTATTTCCATATAGTTCCTGCTATTCTGTAACTCCCTTATTATCATAGTTGATTTCTGGTTGGAATAATTTATTTGTTTGTATACTGTGTCAACATATTTCTGTATAATTGATTTTTTGGTTACAGTCATTTAATTTTCGTTTAATCAATAAAGCCTGCACAAAGTACCAACTGCAATTGGATCTATATATATATATAGAGAGAGAGAGAGAGAGAAATATAAATGGGATATATACACAGACTTGTTCAAATCCAATCATACATAGATGGTTCTACCTAGAAATTTAATAACAGGAATAAACATACACTTGTAGATAGAATCTGTTTCAGATTCATTTAAACATAGATAATTTTGCCTAGAAATTTAATTACAGGAGAAACATTTCCAGAATTTTTTCATATGTTACAAACTTTACACAAACGATGAGATTTCATTCCTGAAATATTTCACATTAGCATAACGAGATGCATTACATCAGATATATATAATCATTCAAACAGAGAGAGGAAAAATTAACATATATGAACTAGTTCGCAGGGAGACAAAGGGAACAACCACATTCCTCCCAACAATAGAAGAGGGAAGCCAAAATCACTTGCCCGATTCACCCCCTAGCCTGACCATGAATCCATGAGGGCGAACTTGAAAATCTCCCCTTCAGCAATGTCCTTCAATTCCAACCGATTCCTCTTGCCTCACACTCACATAGTGTTCATAATAGCAAGGAAAAAAAATCAATAGTCTCCTTTCCCAGCATACTTGGCAGCGTCCTGCCTCCTCACATATGTTATTTGTCAATTTGCCTAGGTCTTCCTTCCCTCCCTTGGGAATTTTCGCAGCTTTCTAATATGAATTTTCAGGGGCTGCCAATGGCCAAATCACTGATTTTTCACTTGTAAAAATCAGCCTAGAGGTAGTTCCAACATGTTCCCCACTCATAGATTCATGGTCAGCTAAATCTAACATGGTTGTTCCATTTGTCCTCCTGTAATCAATATAAAATATTATGTTTTCATACAAGTGTTATAGTCAAATAGTTAGTTGGGTCAAATTAGGTCTCTGGCCAACAGTCATAATAATTAATTACAATTATCAAATTCAAATTTCAGAATTGCCATAAATGGCAAAAATTTTCCAAATTCGAATTTACTGAAAACGGAATAAATCTTCAGCAAATTTAAATTTCAAAAATATTTTATTTTTTTAGGGGAGGATGTCACACATGGTTAACCATAAAGAACCATGATCATGGTCAACCATAAGAAACTATGTGTAACATCCCTCTCTGGCGCACTGACAAAACTTATTCTTTGAGGACACTTGCTCGCAAGTGATCTGGATTTTTATGATGATAAACCACTTATCCTTGATGATGATGCGTTATGATTGATAACATGATGTTTTACTATTGTTTTATATAGGTGCTATTGACTCAGTTTATTTGAGTGTGCAGGGTTTTGACCTAGAGGATGCAGAGGCATCGACGGAACCCTTGGACCCCGGATTGAGTCAGGGAGTGTGATATTGAGTTGATTTATTTACCATGATATTTATTGATTTGATGATATGTTGTTGACATATTTTGACATGATGGTTGATGATGCAGACTGATGATAGCTTGTCAACCAGACTCACATATGGAGTAAAGGGGCCACACATGATTTCCAGAGAGATTGAGGGAGAGGTGTGGACAGCAGCCTTGCCACAGCCTACTAGCACTCCCGCCGTGGCTTGAACCGTAGGTTAACGATTACCTAGTTCTAGAGGATCCACGATGTCATGAGGGAAGACTGCGACATTCTCTCACGATGATTCTAAGGGGCGCGCAATAAGGTAGGGGCCTTATTCCTTAGAGCCCTTAGTCTCCCACAAGTTCACCTGGAAGAGTGTTGACTTGAGGGGTTATAGATGTCTACCAATCCGTCAAGTCATCGAGTGGAACCCTTGGAGCACGTGGTGCATCCTGAAGGGCACGTCGCGCAAATAATAAAAGTCGGCGAGTGGCACCCTTGGAGCACGTGGTGCGTCCTGAAGGGCACGTCGCGTAACAGAAGCAAACGAGGCGAGTGGAACCCTTGGAGCACGTAGTGCGTCCTGAAGGGCACGTCGCATTGAGGATGATGATGAGACAACCTAGATGACCCTGAGACCTTAACGCCCGATAAATTCTTACAACGCCTCCCCTAATTAATTGTCGCCCTGTTCAAATCAAAACCTAAATTAAAACATCTCTAAGATAAATTTTGACAAGCCCTAAGAAAAGATCCTTCAAAAATAAACATAGGGCGTAAACTAAAACCCTCCTAGGTGTTAATTAAAGTCTTCTTAAAAGTAAAGGGGGTAAATTAATGAGGGAGATAAATTAATTGAAACCCATGGTTTTTAATTGTTAAAGAAGAAATAAAATTAATTAAAGTGTGGGAGTATAAAAGTTAGGATTTTAGAAATACAATGAAAGGTTTAATGAGTACAATTTATCATTTTGGGTTTAACAAAAAAAAAATAATAAAAAAATATATATATATATATATATAAAAAGAGAGAAATAAAAAAAATAGAAATGAGGAAACTTGTAATAAAGGAAACATAGGGTAAAAAGCGAAAAGGAATCAGCATTCAAGGAGTTACTAAAAATCAGAAACTTCATTTGGGAAAGTTATTAAAATCATGAGAGGGGATCTAGGAACCCTAGGAGTAATTTTAGGAGCGACTTTAGGGGGAGTGAGGGAATTGAGTCTTTTAATTATTAAAAAGAATTGAATTTTTGGAGAACGGTGGGGATTAGTGACACTTGGACGGCAGTGAATTTTTAGAGGTTTGTCATAAAAATTTAATTAATAATGATTTAGGAAAGTAGGTGGGTCTCAAATTTCTATAAAAGAAGGGGAAAAGAAGGAAGAAGGAATGGAYGGTTAGCGTAACGTTACGCTGCCGGATTGCGGCTTGATGGATTTCTTGTGAGGAGTTGGGTTTATCTCAGCTATATTGGAGTGGTAGCTCAGCCTTGGAGGCGAGCTGAGAAGCTAGTCTTATCTCTGGATCTTGCGTGGCCCCTTTGCGGCTCGGGGGGCTAAGGGGGAAGCAGAGTACCCCTAGCGATGGGCTGGAGGTACCGGTGAGGGTTCTACGGTCGGCAAGAAGGAGCGGCAAGGAGCGCAGGACATCGATCGAGGCAGTCGCAAGGAAAAAGGTACGCGCCTCATTTAGTAGAGTAAAATGCATTAGGTTATGATTAGATTTTCTTAAGTAATGAAAATCTAGATGGATGAATGTGGAATTTACAATATTGTTGTTATATTCTTTTATTTCAACATCCCAGACTGTATAAAATGATTGTTGTTATACTTTAGGACTATGTGTTTTTTATTGAAAAACTCTGTCGGCAATTTCGTAGGAATGCTTTCTGCGACGTAGTTCTGAAAATTTGTTTGGGGAAATTGTTATTGAATGCGGAATTTCTGGAATTTCGTCTTTGTAATTCATTGTTGTGGTTGATGATAGAACACGTTTTTTTTGTGGGAAAGGATTTCACTGTGTGCGTTTTTCCATTTTGTTTTGGGCGTTTATGCCTCTGTATATTGGGACAGCTATGAGCTGCATTTTCATTTTGTTTTTGGGCGTTTTCCACTGTATGGTGGGGTCGATCCATGGAAGGATGATGATTTTCCTGTGTAAAGGTACATTGAATTTATATTGATGTAATAGTTAGATTTCTGAAGTGATTAAACCAAAACACTCTCTATAATAAGGAAAGTTGAACAATCCAAAACTCTTCAACGCATTAAAAATAATGTGAGTCGCAAAACTAAAACCCAAACCCTTGTAAACTGAGACATCAGTAATAATTGCACTTGATGATTTCAAAACCAAGTCATTGTAGTTGATAGATTGGGACATTGCATAAATAGAGTTAGCAAAGATGTTTTCCTTCCCGATAGTTCACCGAAGACTTTGCACACTAAAATACCCACATGATCCCTCCACGTAGTGGCTGGACAATTTTATAATCCGACCATGATCTTAAAAGGGTTTGGAGCTTCCCAGCTGTCAGTGATCCATGAGATGCGTCCCAAACTTTATATGACAACTGCAAAATCGGATTGCTCTTCGTTTTGACTATTAGGTGCATGTATGAACGGATTGCAATTCGTTTTTAACTATTGTGTCCCTGTGAAATCATTGGGCCCTTCGTTTCCATCATTGTGGCATCTGTGCTGAGTGGCATGAATTTATGTCCCTGTTTGAATCTTACCTTTGAAAAAGTTTGGTTCTCCCTTCCCAATCCTGACAGTCATATTTGCTTTTAAAGTGAAACCCTGAACTTCTGACGACCACCCCATGCGTCGTGCTGCCCGATGAGGAGTGGATTACCCTGTGCGCCCTGCTGTTGACAGAGAATCCTTTATGCCATCGCGTCCTGACCTGTAGCGAAGAAAGATTTATTGCAGCAAATAATTGTCTTGCTGGCACGTTATCTTATATCGCAATTGGTTTTTAGCCCGCGCAGGATAGTATTCTCGGCGTTTTCTTTTCGTGATTCATGGCCTACATGAATGGGGGGGGGAAACACCTTCTTTTTATCAGCTAATCTCTGCAGTTGATATAAATCCTCAGTCCCTTTATTAGAGTGCCTGGTCGTAGCGTTTCTAGGATTGAGAACCTGCGTTGAAAGAGGACCAACTCACGTTGACCACACTGTTTTTCCGTTTAATTTCTGGGTGATTATCGTTATCATATTGGTTAAATCTTAGCGTGCAATGTCATGATTTTAATATTAAGTGATAAATATTATGGTTTAACATTGTCCTTGACATTATGGTCAATATCGCTGCGTAAATTTTCCAATTTAATATTTCCGTTTCACTCCTATGGTTCCATTATCATTTAATGTTGTGTTCAATATTATCGTTTTGAAATTAGGGTTTTAATATCACCGTTCAATCAAAAAATTTAATTAGTGCTTTTTTAATATTTCGGGTTCAATATTATCATTTTAAAATTATGGCTCTATCGTCGTTTGGTTATAAATTTTGGTTCTATCCTCGTTTTAATATTTTGGTTTAAACTGAGCATGGTTTAATATTGTCGTTGACTTATTAGGGTTCTACTGTCATTTTCATATTATGGTTCTATTGTCGTTTATTATAATTTGAGCATGGTTTAATTATTATGGCTATTATAATTGTCGTCTCCTGGTAAGGATATTATGATTCCATCGTTGATGGTAACAATTTAAGTGAAGTTTATTGTCATTTTATTAGCAATGTTATGGTATTCTAGCAAGCAAAGATATGGGGGCATTACGGTAAATTCATGGTAGTCGCAATATGATGGATGACCCGTAAAGTGTAGGGTCCTTGAATCTAATTGAATAAATTATTATAATTCAGTAAACGGGGATCGCAGTCGACAAGGTACATTTCTTAAGGTTGGAGAACTCGTCGATTAATAAATTTTAAATGGAGCATTGGGTCTGTAATTGTCAGTGAGTCTTACTCAAGGATGGTCGTTGTTGAGTACTTTTGTTCTGCATCTTCCATAGAAGTTGCGGTCTTGCGTCTACTTATTGTGGTACTTGGCTGAGTCATTGAGAATGGGGTCAGTCGTGTCAGGCAAGATGTAGACACCTCCTAGTAACCTTAGTTTATATGTCTGTGTGTGTGATCTTTCGGTGTAAAGAATCCAGTGCCGTATCAAGAGTCTTGGGTTGTTTAAAGGCACAGTTCCACTCTTGCGACACACTCTGAGCCGTATCAGTAGTCTCGGGCTGTTTAAAGGCACAGTTTCCACTACTGCGACTCCCTAAAATATTTACTAGTTTCTGCCTGAGCATTCGGCCACGAGCCTGTCTAATCTTCTTTCAAGAAGACATAATACTAAAAGCCCTACTTTTCTGTGTAGAAATAGTAAACTCTACTGATGGATTCTTCTTTCTGTGACCGTACTATACCTATCACCTCGTGTCGTTTACTGCTTACAGCTGCTAGTTGACACCTTATGTCTAGGGGCATTATTACTTGTTGTCACTGTGATATGTCGGTGTCATCTTGTTGTGTTCGTCTTGCTTGCGTCTCGTTCTAGGTCGGGTTACTAGTTTCTGCCTGAGCAGTCGGCCAGGAGCCTGTCTAATCTTCTTCCGGGAAGACATAAGACTAAATGCCCTGCTTTCCTATGCAGAAATAGTAACCCTAACACCATGGACTCTTCCCTCTGTGTTCTTATTGTGTGTCCCAAGGAGATCTTATTGTTGTGCAGTACGCCTTGTGCCTATGGTCATATATTGTTGCAGTTACTTGTTGAGTGCCTTCAGTTTTGCCTTGTCGTGGTTGCGTCTTGTTGGTTGTCGAGTGGCGTCATACAGTTAAGTGTGTTGTTACTTCTACATGCGCACACACACTTTAAAGACAAAAAAAAAAAAAAAAAATTGCACCTGTTACTAGAATGGATGTCGTAACGAGGAGGTTCGTTACATATGGTATCAAAGCGGGTTCGACCCGCGACTTGGGATTTTCTACGACTTCCGTTGACATGATTATGTTTATTATTCTATTGTTGATCAAGTTGATTGTGGGTGTGCAGGTAATAATGGTTAGAGGATGTCGCGGAGGCAGATGACGGGGTGCTAGGGGAGGAGGCATGACGCCTCCAGCAGCATCCACGCCTGAGGGGTCTAACCCCCAGGGAAGCGAGAAGGTCCTTGGACAGGAGCAGATCTCAGTTGTCAATTTTGTGGGGATGATGAGATCTTTCCAGCGCATGTCCGAGGTGCTGATCAACAGATTGGACAGAGATGAGGCCAGGGCATCGGCACCTGCTGAGGTTCCACTGCGCGCACCGGCCATTACAGGTAGCATTCACCGTGAACTCGAGAAGGTAAAATTTCCTGAGTTCTTTGGTGCCCCGGATGGCGCAGCCGCCGAGGCATGGTTGGAGAATATGGCGATGTGCTTCGCACTTCGCGATTATACCTCCAACATGAAGGTCCGCATGGCGGTCTTTCAACTGAAGGGGAGCACTCTTCTATGGTGGAAGACGCTCCTACCGCAGCTAAACATGGTCGTTGAAGACGTGTCATGGGAACTGTTCGAGGAACGGTTCTGAGAGAGGTATCTCTCTGAGGAATTCATTGAGCGTTAGCTCAATGAGTTCAACACCTTACGACAGGGAGGTCATACAGTGCCCGAGTACGAGGCACGTTTTATGGAGCTGCTCCGGTATGCTCCGCACCTGAACACTAAGAAGCTCAAGGTCAACAGGTTCATGTTTGGCTTTAATGGCAGCCTGCGTGTGAAGGTTAGGATTCTGATGCCTCAGACCTTGCACGATGCTATCCAAAAGGCCCTCATAGCAGAGGAGGAGCTCATTAGCGGGGGTCATACCAAGACTCCAGCGAGACCTGCAGAGAAGGGTTCATCTGGTACGCCGCAGTAGCAGACACCAGCGAGACACACGTCGGGGTATCGTGGCTTCCAGAGGGGATCCACTTTTGCTACACCACGATGATTGTTGCCTCAGCAGCGAACACCTTACCGAGGACCACAGCAGCAGCAGCAGCGTCACCCGCAGCAGCAACAGTTTAGGCCTGTTCAGCAAAACAGACCAGGGTTTCAGGCCGGTGGGCAGTCATCTTCTACTTCGGGTACCAGGACTACTGGGCCGAAGAAGGGGTGTTGGACGTGTGGGGAGCCACACTACTAGCACGATTGTCCTGTGGAGAGGACCCGAGCATCCGGATCAGTCGGACCCGCTACAGTGGGAGATATGGGCAAGGCCCATTGGATTCATGCAGCGGTGAATAATCGCTAGGCAGAGCATCAGTCAACTGTGCTCGAGACGACAGGTACCGTCACTGACCAGACCCTTAGTATTTTGATAGACCATGGTGCTACTGAGAGTTTCATTTCTAGTGCAGCACTAAAAAGGATTAAGGTCAAGGCAGTCGAACAGGACGAGTTTAGCTTCGTGGAGATGGCTTTGGGAGCCAAACAGAAGGTCGGAGGAAAGGTTACGGGTTGTGCCCTTAACCTAGGAGAGTTTGTCATGAGGGTCAACTTGTACGTCACGATCTTAGAGTCTTATGACGTTGTGATTGGTATGGATTGGTTGGAATCGCATGAGGCGATACTCAACTGTAAGACGAAATGGTTGATCTTAGTCGATGATGAAGGACAGAGACATGTGATAGTAGGACGGAACCAGGGAGTATCCCTGAGGTTCGTCTCTTCCTTACAGTTACAGAAGAGTATGCATAAGGGGTGAAAGCTTTATGCGATCCTTGCGCTAAACGAAAAGGGAGTAGAAGAAGGTCTAGAACACCTTTCAGTGGTGAAGGAGTTTGCGGACGTATTTCCAGAGGAGTTGCCTGGGATGCCGCCAGAAAGAGAATTGAAATTTACTATAGACTTGAAACTGGGGACTGAACCGATAGCGAGAACGCCTTATCGGATGTCGACCCCGGAGTTGCAAGAGCTGAAAATGAAACTGAAGGAGTTGTTAGACTTGGGACTGATACGTCCTAGTGTGTCACCATGGGGTGGACCAGTTATTTTCATTCGGAAGAAGGATGGATCGTGGAGGCTTTGCATTGACTATCGTCAACTGAACAAGGCGACGATCAAGAATCAGTATCCCTTACCAAGAATCGATGATCTGTTTGATCAAATGAAGGGTGCGACGGTGTTCTCTAAGATTGATTTGCGATCAGGGTATCAACAGTTACGGATCAAGGAGGATGACGTCCCTAAGACCGCTTTTAAGACAAGATTTGGACATTACGAGTTTATTGTTTTACCGTTTGGATTGACAAACGCCCCAGGGGTATTCATGAGTTTGATGAACGGGATGTTCCACGAGTACTTGGCCAAGTTCGTCCAAGTATTCATTGATGATATTTTGATCTACTCTCGGACGACGGAGGATCATGACAAACACTTGCACTTGGTACTACAGTGTTTGCGAGAGCACAAGTTATATGGGAAGCTGTCCAAATGCTCTTTTTATCAATCGAGGATTCACTACTTAGGGCATGTCATCTCCGGCGAAGGTATCACCGTGGATCCAGCCAAGGTTGAGGCTATTATGGAATGGCCTGTGCCAACGAATGTCACAGAAGTGCGTAGCTTTATGGGTTTAGCCGGATACTATCGACGGTTTGTTAAGGGATTTTCGAAGATAGCAAGTCCGATCACGGAATTGCAGAAGAAAAACAAGAAGTTTGTTTGGACTGAGAAATGTGCGGAAGAATTTCGAAGGCTTAAGGCGTTGTTGACAATAGCGCCGATACTAAAGGTCCCTGAAATGGACGTAGACTTCTTGGTATGCACTGACGCATCCAAACAAGGTTTAGGTCGAGTCTTGATGCAAGACGGACGAGTGATTGCTTACATTTCGAGGAAATTAAGAAGGCATGAGGAAAACTACGTGACGCATGATTTAGAGTTATTAGCCATTGTGTATTCCTTAAAGGTATGGAGACACTACCTGGTTGGACGAAAATTTGAATTAAGGACTGATCATTGTGGACTACAACACATTTTCACGCAAAGCGACCTGAACGCGCGACAACGGCGTTGGTCGGAATTGCTTAGCGAGTACGACTTCGAGATTACTTACATAAAGGGAACAGTGAACCGAGTGGCGGATGCTTTGAGTCGGAGGCCGCGCATCTTTTCGGTGTTACCTCTTCAGACGAATCTACATGAGAATATTCTCACTTTATAGCGTGACGATGACTGGTACAAAGAAGTCGAGGATTTTATTGGACAAAACACTATGATGGTACCACGATATGAGGAATTTACTTTTGACAGCGATGGGTTATTGAGGTTTAGAGGTCGGATTTACGTACTGCCAAACGACGAATTGAGGATGTTGATCCTGAGTGAGGCTCATAGAGCAGTTTACATGGCTCACCCAGGAGTTACGAAGATGAGGGCAGACCTTAAGCCCTTGTTCTTCTGGAAACGAATGAAGACCAACATAGTCAACTTTGTGTCTAGATGTCTCGAGTGTCAGCAGGTAAAGGCTGAACATAGACACCTGGCAGGATTACTTCAACCACATGCCATTCCGGAATCGAAATGGCAAGTCATTTCGATGGATTTTATTGTTGGATTGCCACTGACGACAAGGAGACACGGCTATATTTTTGTGGTAGTAGACACTCTGACAAAGAGTGCTCACTTTATTCCTGTGCGTACGACGTATCAGGCACCAGACATAGTGAGAGTTTTCATCAGTGAGATTGTGAGGCTGCATGGCGTGCCTAAGAAGATTATATTCGATCGAGGATCAGTGTTTACCGGATGATTTTGGACGAGTTTCCAAGAGGCCTTTAGTACTGCTTATCACCCAGAGATGGACAGATAGACAAAACGTACAAACCAAACCTTGGAAGACATGTTGCACATGTACGTGATGGACCAACAAAAGAGTTGGGAGGAATTCTTGCCACTAGTAGAATTTTCTTATAACAACAGTTACCAGAGCACCATTAAGATGGTGCCTTTTGAGTTCCTTTATGGGCGACCATGTCGGATGCCCTTGAGTTGGGATCGGCTTGAGGATAGGGTCCTGGTGGGACCAGAAGCGATCCAAGAAATGGAAGAGCAGATGCAAACCATAAGACAAAGGATTAAGGAAGCACAGGATCGGCAGAAGAGTTATGTCAATGCACACCGAATCGACCATAGTTACGAGGTCGACAATCGAGTCTTCTTGTGGGTAAAACCGCATAAGAGTTCGATCAAGTTTGGAAAGGGAGATAAACTCTCTCCTAGTTTCGTGGGACCCTTCGAGATTGTGGAGAGAAAGGGGCCCGTGGCCTATCGACTAGCCTTGCCTGAATCTTTGAGGCGTATGCATGATGTTTTTCATGTATCTGTTTTGAGACATTATGTTAGTGATCCTACACACGTGATTGACATGAGTTCTTTGCAGGTATCGGATGAGGGAGCGTTCACGGCTGAGCCAGTCCGCATTTTAGATCATCGCATTCAACAGTTACGGTGTCGAATGGTAGAACACGTCAAGGTCCAGTGGGACAGTTATAGTCCGCACTCGGCGACCTGGGAGGACGCATATGATATGCGCCAACAGTTTCCATTTTTGTTTGATGGATAGACTTATGATACTGTGGTACTTATGATATCATGGTACATTTATTTCGGCATTTATACTGAGAAACTTCGGGACGAAGTTTAGACCAAGAGGGGGTGTATGTAACATCCCGCTCTGGCGCACTGACATAACTTATTCTTTGAGGACACTTGCTCGCAAGTGATCTGGATTTTTATGATGATAAACCACTTATCCTTGATGATGATGCGTTATGATTGATAACATGATGTTTTACTATTGTTGTATATAGGTGCTATTGACTCAGTTTATTTGAGTGTGCAGGGTTTTGAACTAGAGGATGCAGAGGCATCAACGAAACCCTTGGACCCCGGATTGAGTCAGGGAGTGTGATATTGAGTTGATTTATTTACCATGATATTTATTGATTTGATGATATGTTGTTGACATATTCTGACATGATGGTTGATGATGCAGGCTGACGATAACTTGTCAACCAGAATCACATATGGAGTAAAGGGGCCACACATGATTTCCAGAGAGATTGAGGGATAGGTGTGGACAACAGCCCTGCCACAGCCTACTAGCACTCCTGTCGTGGCTCGAACCGTAGGTTAACGATTACCTAGTTCGAGAGGATCCACGATGTCATGAGGGAAGACTGCGACAGTCGCTCACGATGATTCTAAGGGGCACGCAATAAGGTGAGGGTCTTATTCCTTAGAGCCCTTAGTCTCCCACAAGTTCACCTGGCGGAGTGTTGACTCCAGGGGTTATAGATGTCTACCAATCCATCAAGTCAGCGAGTGGCACCCTTGGAGCACGTGGTGCATCCTGAAGGGCACGTCGCACAAAGAATACAAGTCGATGAGTGGTACCCTTGGAGCACGTGGTGCGTCCTGAAGGGCATGTTGCACAACAGAAGCAAACGAGGCGAGTGGCACCCTTGGAGCACGTAGTGCGTCCTGAAGGGCACGTCGCATTGAGGATGATGATGAGACAACCTAGATGACCCTGAGACCTTAACGCCTAATAAATTCTTACAACGCCTCCCCTAATTAATTGTTGCCCTGTTCAAATCAAAACCTAAATTAAAACATCTCTAAGATAAATTTTGACAAGCCCTAAGAAAAGATCCTACAAAAATAAACATAGGGCATAAACTAAAACCCTCCTAGGTGTTAATTAAAGTCTTCTTAAAAGTAAAGGGGGTAAATTAATGAGGGAGATAAATTAATTGAAACCCATCATTTTTAATTGTTAAAGAAGAAATAAAACTAATTAAAGTGTGGGAGTATAAAAGTTAGGATTTTAGAAATACAATGAAAGGTTTAATGAGTACAATTTATCATTTTGGGTTTAACAAAAAAAAAAATATATATATATATATATATATATATATAAATAAATAAAAAGAGAGAAATAAAAAAAAATAGAAATGAGGAAACTTGTAATAAAGGAAACTTAATAATGGAAAGTAGGAGACATAGGGTAAAAAGCGAAAAGGAATCAACATTCAAGGAGTTACTAAAAATCAGAAACTTCATTTGGGAAAGTTATTAAAAGCATGAGAGGGGATCTAGGAACCCTAGGAGTAATTTTAGGAGCGACTTTAGGGGGAGTGAGGGAATTGAGTCTTTTAAATATTAAAAAGAATTGAATTTTTGGAGAACGGTGGGGATTAGTGACACTTGGACGGCAGTGAATTTTTAGAGGTTTGTCATAAAAATTTAATTAATAATGATTTAGGAAAGTAGGTGGGTCTCAAATTTCTATAAAAGAAGGGG
>ML778691.1:819298-850725 GCA_009831015.1 Picea engelmannii | reverse complement strand
ATGTTAATTTAATGATGATGTTATTTTTGTCCTTTTAAAAGGTTGATAATTTAGATGTGACATTTTAAAATATCTTGATAATTTAGAGGACTCTAACACCTTAACGCCTGATAACACTCTTAAAACGACTCCCCTAATTAATTGTCGCCCAGCTCAAATCTGAACCTAAATTTAAAACACCTCTAAGATAAAAAACAATTGATTAGCCTTAAGAGAAGACCCTCCAAAAAAAAAAAAAACTTAAGAACATAAACTAAAACCTCCTAAGTGTTAGCTAAAGTCTTCTTAAAATTTAAGGGGGTAAAGTAATGAGGGAGTTAAATTAAGTGAAACCCATGGCTTTTAAATTATAAAAAAGAATTAAAATTATTAAAGTGTGGGAGTATAAAAGCTAGGATGTTAGAAATACAATGAAAAGATTAATAAGTGCTTTATCATTTTGGGTTTAAAAATAAAAAAAATAAATAAATAAACAAAAAAAGAGAGGAAATGAACAATTAATAGAAATAAGGAAACTAGTATTAAAGGAAACTTAATATTGGAAAGTAGGAGACATAGGGTAAAAAGCGAAAAGGAATCAACATTTAAGGAGTTACTAAAAATCAGAAACTTCATTTTAGGAAAGTTATTAAAAGCTTGAGAGGGGATCTAGGAACCCTAGGAGTAATTTAAGGAGCGATTTTTGGGGGGGTGAGTGAATTGAGTATTTTAATTATTAAAAAGAAATTAATTTTTGGAGAACCATAGGGATGAGTGACACTTGGATGGCAGAGAATGTTTAGAGGTTTGTCATTAAAAATTAATTTAATAATGATTTAGGAAAGTAGGTGGGTCTCAAATTTCTATAAAAGAAGGGGAAAATAAGGAAGAAGGGATGAACGGTTAGCGTAACGTTACACTGCCGAATTGTGGCTTGACGGATTGCTTGTGAGGAGTTGGGTTTATCTCAGCTATGTTGGAGTGGTAGCTCAGTCGTGGAGGCGAGATGAGAAGCTAGTCTTATCTCTGGATCTTGTGTTCCCTCTTTGCAGCTCGGGGGGCTAAGGGGGAAGCAGAGTACCCCTAGCGTTTGGCTGGGAGGTACTGGTGAGCCTTCTACGATCGGTGAGCGGGACGTGGAATGGAGCGTGGGACATCTTCCGACGCGGGCGTAAGGCAACGGTATGATTTTAATTGGTGAAGTAGAAAGCATTTTTACATTTTTAATGCTGAAATCAATTATAGATTGTTGCATTTAAAATTAAATAATAAATGTGTAATGCAAATAAAATGGGGCCAAGATAGAATGTTACTTTCATTCCACAATTAAATGCTTTATGCCTTAACCCATACTGCAAGAAAATGGTGATTCCATTTGATAAGCTACCGAAACAGAAGTTATGGATGATCCCAAATGTTAGCGTTCAGGGCAGAGGTGTGGTACCATAAATTAATTTTCTGTATTATAAAAAGGATAACCTTTCAAAATAGGATGTTTTCCTTTCTGCACGGGTGATGATTTTTGCAGAAAAAAAAAGATAAATGCAGCAGTCATAACGTTAGGAAAAGTCACTATCATTTAATTATTAATTATTGCCATTTTCAACTTTATATTAATTATTAATTATTCTCATAAAGTCTAGCAATGATTTTGAATTACTGCCATTTTTAACCTTATTATTTTTGTCTTGTAAATAATGTCCTTCTTAATTATTGTCAGATTAATATGGACATTTTACCTACTGCCCCCTTTAATTAAGTGACGGTATTGTAAAATTTCAATATGAAGTTACATGTATATATGATGTTAATTTAATGATGATGTTATTTTTTTCCTTTTAAAAGGTTGATAATTTAGATGTGACATTTTAAAATATCTTTATATAGGGTACCTTTTAATTTACTGTTATTTAATTAATGTCATTCTAAAGATTGTAATTGTTACATCTTGTTATGGGTAAATATGATGGTTTAGTGATATATTAAATCAGTGTGATGTTATTTCTATATTGAATTATGTAAGGGTAATATATGTCATTACCAACTAAGGTGCAATTGTTAGTGTTAGGTACTTTAGGAAAAATAATGGCATTGTGAACTTATCTTAATACAATTAAAACTTTGGTTACTGTTGGTTATAAAAAAATAAGGTCCTAGAACCAAGTACCTTGAATTACTAAGATTGTAATGGGGGGAATCTGCAATTACTTAAATTTACCTTCTTAAACGGTTGGACTAGGTATCTCGTCTACCCTTGGAGTTCAAGGGAGTTTTGGGCCAGTTTTACATGCCTTGAGTAGTGGGAACTACCTTGTCTTAACATTGTTGGTCATTGTCGGAGTCCTTCGGACATGCGCGTCCGTAGAATTAGTGGTTGTCTTGAGTTGTTTTCATACCTGGATGAGATCATTATTTGTCTGGTCTGCTTGAGTCGGGCGGGATATAGTCACGCCCTGGTAGCTTTAGGAGACATGTCTATGTGTGGTTTTTCTGCGTAAAGAATCCAGTGTCGTATCAAGAGTCTCGGGCCCTTTAAAGGCAGGGTTTCCACTCTTGCGACACACCTGACAGAGATTACTAGTTTATGCCTGAGCAGTCGGCCAGGAGCCTGTCTAATCTTCTTTCGATAAGACATAAGACTAAAAGCCCTGCTTTTCTATGCAGAAATAGTAAACTCTATTGTTGGATTCTTCCGTCTGGGACTGTACTGTACATTAACACCTAGTGTCATTTTCTGCTTACAGTTGTTAGTTGTATGCCTTATGTCTAGGGGCGTTTATTGCTTATGGTCACTGTGATATGTCGGGATCGTCTTGTTGCGTTCGTTTTTCTTGCGTCTTGTTCTAGGTCGGGTAACTAGTTTCTGCCTGAGAAGTCATCCAGGAGCCTGTCTAATCTTGTTTCGCGAAGACATAAGACTAAACGCCCTGATTTCCTGTGAAGAAATATTAACCCTAACACCATGGACTCTTCTCTCTGTGTTCTTACTGTACACCCCCATAATGTCTTATTGTTTGTGTTGTGAGCCTTCTGCCTATGGTCGTATATTGGCAGTTACTCATTGTGTTCTTTCATTCTTCTTGTGATGAACATCGTGGTTGCATCTTGTTGGTTGTAGAGTGGCGTCGTACAGTTAGGTGTGTTGTTACTTCTACACGCGCGCACACACCTTACACAAAAAAAAAGGAAAAAAAAAATTTGCACCTGCTACTAGAATGGTTGTCGTAACGAGGAGGTCGTTACAATAGAGGTAAGATCCCTTTAATTTGTTTTAATTTTGATGGTATTGGTCATTTTGTTAACCAATGTCCTCATAAGAAAAAGATAAATGATTAAGGTTACTCAAAAGGAAAACACACATATAAAGGCAAAAGAACTACAAAGAAAGTTTTCAAGAAAATCTTATACAACAAAGAAGACATCTCATCATCAGATGAAGATGAAGTCTGTGACAATGAAACAAGAAGAGTTCTATTCATGGAAGTAAAAAACTCTGACAAAGAAGACTCCAAATAAGAATATGAAGAAGCCAAAGAAGAATGTGAAGAAGTCGAAGAAGAAATTGAAGAGGCAGAAGTTGACTATCGAGAAGAATTAATGTGTGCCATAGAAGTTATCAGAAAAGAAAAGAAGAAAAACAAGAAACTACAAGCAGAACTAGACAAGAAAAATGACACTTGAGAACTAAAACAAATGATCACAAAATTGAAAATTTAAATAGAAGAAGATAAAAGAATTGAAGAAGCACTCAAAGAACAACTAGAATAAAAGGACGAGATCATTGGAAACTTGGAAGAAAAGGTTGTCACACTAAGAAAGGATATTCAAAATAAAAATATGTAGAATGTCTCAAAAGTTCTAGATGACATTATCAGCAGTCAAAAATCTCATTTTGACAAGTCCAGACTTGGATAAAATAAGAAATAAAATGGATCAAGCTCAAAAACAACAGAGCAAGAAACAAATCCAAAGAGGTATGCAGAAACAATCAAAGAGGATAGGAAGATATACAAGGAAGATTACAGGGACACTCCTCCACCAAGAAGATTCAGATTTCAGAATCAACAACAGACAGATAGGCCTTAAGAAGAACAAGGATTCATAAGAGCACCTCCTTTCACAATATCTTCAACTCCTAGGTATCAAATGATATTATTTGGTTTATGTTATGGATGTAATAATTTTGGACATAAAGTTGTGAATTGCAGAGCTAACAATAGTAATAGTAACAACTTTGAGAATTATACACAAAGGGATTATTTAAGGAGACCTAGTGACACACAAAGAAGAAGTTACAACAGGTTTGAATATTTGAGCACTGAAGTGGAATGTTACAAATGTAACAATTTTGGACACATGGCCAATGATTGTAGAATGAAATTCCCTCCTAAAGAACCTCAATAGAATAACAATAGTCATAAACAAGAACCTCAGAAAATGACATGGATAATAAAGCAAAATCATTATAACAATGAAGAATGCGTAGTCACTCTACAAGCTAAGTAAAAGAAACACAGTTGGTATGTTGACAGTGGATGTTCAAAACACATGACAGGTGATAAAGATAAATTTCTTACATTACGAAAAGAAAAAAATGGATCAGTCTCCTTCGGAAATGATAACTCATCCAAAATCATTGGAGAAGGCACAGTCTGAATTGGGAACAAGAATGAAAAGGCACAAAATGTTCTACTAGTAGAAGATATGAAACATAATCTTCTAAGTGTGAGTCAAATGTGTGACCAAGGTCAGAAACTTACTTTCGATTCAGAAAAGTGTGAGATAAGAAAAGAAGGTTCAGGGAAATTGGTTGGTACAGCTACAAGAACTTCAAACAACATATATGTGTTAAGTGAAATTGGAAATGAAAAGTGTTGTCTAGGAAAGGAAGATGAAAGTTGCCTATGGCATAGAAGAATGGGTCACATGCATTTTGATAACCTTGTCAAAGTCAGCAAAAGAGAAACAGTCAGAGAAATGACCCAGATCACGAAACCAACCAACACTTTATGCAAGCATTGTCAACGAGGAAAGAAAAAAAAAGACCAGGTTCAAACCAAAGGAATATTCAACAACAAGACCACTGGAAATTGTGCACACTGATCTAGTTGGACCAACTACAACAAAGGGCTTAAAAGGTGAAAAACACTTTATGTTATTAGTTGATGATTATACAAGAATGATTGCAATTTGCTTTCTCAAGAACAAGTCAAAATCTTTTGAAAACTTCAATATCTACAAGGAAATGGTTGAAAATGAGATGGATTCAAGAATCAAATGTTTGAGATCTGATAATGGAGGAGAGTTCACTTCAAAGGAATTTATGGACTACTGTAGCAGTCATGGAATAAAAAGGCAATTCTTCGTTGCTAGGACACCTCAACAAAATGGAGTTCTTGAAAGAAAGAACAAGATAGTATAAGAAATGGCTCGAACAATGCTAATGGATTCCAAATTGACAGATATATTTTGGGCACAGGAAGTGCATACAACATTTCACATTCAAAATAGATTAATTCTCAGAAACAACACTGATAAAACTCCCTACGAGCTATGGAAAGCAAGGCCAGCAAATGTGAAACACTTCAGAGTTTTTGGAAGAAAATGCTACATCAAAAGAGAAGATGGTAGAATGGGAAAGTTTGACTCTCGTGTGGACAAAGGAATACTTGTTGGTTACTCAAGTAAAAGTAAATCATATAAGTGTTACAATCTAAGATTGAACAAAGTTGTGGAAAACATCAATGTAACAATTGATGAAACAGGCAGACCGGAATCAAAAGAAGAAGAAAACAAATCAATGGAACAACTTTTCGAAGAAGAACATGAAAAAGAAGTAGAAGAGAAAGATGAAGATGAAGAGAATCCAACAGAAGTAGAAGACCAATTTCAGAAAGTATCTCCAAAGACACCTAGCAAACGAGTATAGAAGAATCATCCTTCAGATCAGATTATTGGAAACAAAGATGCAGGAGTTGAGACTAGAAGAAAAATCCGTTCACCAAAACAAATACACCTAGCACTCTTATCTACATGTGAACCAAATTGTTTTGAAGAAGCCAGCAAGGATGAATTTTGGAATAAGTCCATGGATAAGAATTGGATCAAATAGAGAAAAATGACACTTGGGAATTGGTTTCAAGACCAAAGAATAAGAATGTGATTGAGACAAAATGGGTTTTCAGGAATAAATTGAATGAATATGGATAGGTTACAAGGAACAAATCTAGATTGGTATGTAAAGGATATGAACATATTGAAGGAATCGAATTTGAAGAGACATTTTCCCCAGTTTCCATAATGGAAGCAATCCCTTTAATTTTAGTTTATGCATGCTCCAAAAATGTTAAAGTATATCAGATGGACATAAAATCAACTTTTATGAATGGGGAACTTGAAGAAGAAGTACACATTGAACAACCGCAAGGATTTCAGTTGTCAAAGAACATAGACTATGTATGTAAATTAAAGAAGGCCTTGTATGGTCTAAATAGGCTCCTAGAGCATGGTAATCCAGAGTGGATAAGTATCTGCGGTAGGCAGGGTTAAGAAAAAGAAGTGAAGATAACAACCTCTACATTAAGGTAAGTCAAGGTAATATTTTATTAATTGAAGTTTATGTTGATGATATTATTTTTGGTAGTGATGATGACAGGTTAAGATAGAAATTTGCAAAATACATGCAGAATGAATTTGAAATGTCGTTACTTGGAGAACTATCCTTCTTTCTGGAACTTCAGATACGTCAAAGCAACCAAGGAATTTTTATTTTTCAAACCAAGTATATCAAACAAATTCTAAAGAGGTTTGGAATGGAATATTGCAAACTAGTTATCACTCCCATGCAAACCAGTTGTAAGTTGAGCAAAGATGATGATTCAAAGTCTACATATCAGAGGCAATATAGGTCAATGATTGGAAGCCTACTATATGTGACAGCATCCAGACCAAATGCAATGCAAGCAGTTGGACAAGTGGCATGATTTCAAACAGCACCAAAGGAATCACATGTATTAGTAGTAAAGAGGATTTCCAGATATCTCAAAGGAACAAAAGAGTTTGGATTATGGTATCTAAAAGGAAACAATCTATCAATTATTGCCTACACATATGCAGATTGGGTAGGTTGTATTGATGACCGATGAAGCACCAGTGGAGTAGCGTTCTACTTAGGTGAGTGTTTGGTATCATGGCTAAGCAAGAAACAATCATCAATATCTCTATCTACAGTAGAGGTAGAGTATATTGTAGCAGCAACATGTTGTACACAGGTTCTTTGGATGAAACAAAATTTGACAGATATACAAGTTGAGTATGATGAGCCCATTCCAATATATTGTGATAATACAAGTGCCATCATTATCTCAAAAAAATCGATGATGCACTCTAAGACGAAGCACATTCCAATCAAGTATCACTCTCTACAGGAATAGGTTGCAGAAAAGAACATCAGAGTTGAATATGTGGGCACAAAAGAACAAGTGACAAATATCTTTACAAAACCACTTCCATGGGAAGCCTTTGAAAATATTCGCCAAAGACTTGGAGTTATTTCTACTCCAAAATCAATGCTTTTTGAATGTTTATTTTATATGTCTTATGTGTACATGAGGAAGCACCATAAGAGGATAGTTCAGTCAGGGGGAGTAGCCCCAGATCGAAAGATATATTTTCCATTTATGACAAAGGGGGAGATATGTATCAGATGCAGAGGATCGAGGCATGGTTCCAGGGGGAGCAGATTTATCAGATGCAGAGGACAGAGGAAAATTTATCAGATATAGAGGACAGAGGCATGGTTCCAGGGGGAGCATGAGTGATATGATTTCATTATTGCATCAAAGTGTTTCCAACAATGCCAAAGGGGGAGATTGTTGATTAAGATTGGTTGTCATTGATGTCAACCCTTGAATAAATCCCTGCAACATAAAGGTTTAGGTAATGGACCCAAGATTTTTTGATGTAAAGATGACTCATTATTTTTTTGTCATAGTTGATAAGAAGTAAAGATGGATGAACTCCAAAGTGGTCCCCTTATGGTGAAAGCCCTCACGGGAAGACGCTTTGTGGAGTAAGAGAACCCATGATTAATTATGGAATAATGAGATGAACGACAATGAATTTGTCAGGTAAACTATCCTATATGGATATTTCTTTTCATTCCATTTTAGGTGGTATGTGGAACGTCACATAACTCATCACGGTTAGAGAGTTATGGCCATGAGAAGTTGTAGACCCCAGGTTTGGGTAATGGACCCAAGTTTGTTTGATGGATAATGGTATGAGTTATGATATATTTTCAGATAATACTATTCTATATGAATATTAAATTTCATTCCATTTATGTTGGTATGTGGAACGTCGCATAACTCCTCACAGTTTGAGAGTTATGGCCTTACAAAGTTGGAGGACCCTCATATGTCATCTAGAAGCCTCAAAAGGTCAAAGTAGTCAAAGTGGTTTAAGAGATTTTAAAAGGTAAATAATAAAGTGAAGTAAAGAGTGTATTATAATTCAAAGTGAATACAAAATAAATTATTTCAATAATAAATTTTATGGAGAAATTAGAAGTGAGTTAACCCTAAAATAAGGAAAGTGGGGCCAAGTGACCTAGAAGATGTTTTTAAGCTACTTGGAGAGTATAAATAAGAGGCAAGGCTCTCTCATTTTAATAACACTTGAGCATATCGAATATCTATAGGTTTCTGAAGTAAACAAGGATATATAAGCCTAAATTCTAATGGAAGGTAAAGAAAAGAAGGTTGAAATGCAAGGAAGGATAAATTCGTTTGATGGTGCTTTCTAAGGTATGTTATTTACAGGTCATCTCACCATTTTTGCTATAAATTTTTTTCTATAATGATTCAAACTGAGAAATTTCTATTCCATTGAGAAAACATATCCAAGTATCTGTTGTAAAAAATTAATCTTGTGGGTCATTTTATTTTTGGATTTACACTCCGTGGAAAATAGGGTTTGTGGCTAGTCCTGAAACTAGTAAAAAACAGGTGTTTCGGGTAAAAACATCATAACTTCTTCATAAAAGATCCAAATTCATTGAAAAAAAATGTGCTAGCTAGGTTACAATCTATAGTATGTCGTGTCATATTTTCATATCAATTCAACAAATATTCTGTGCAGGGAACGCTCTACAAGGTCACTCTCTAGAATAAGCTAGAATTCAGCAAGGTATGCCATTTTTGCTATAACTCTTTTTCTGAGAGATTCTAAGTAGTGACACCTGGAGGAATTTCATAAAATATACTAAATAAAATTGTGTATCAGCTTCATATCTTTATACATTATAGGTACAAAGTTATGATTACTTCAAGTTAGGGTTGTTGACTAATCCAAAACTAGGCATGTGAGAGTAAAGAAAAGTTTGATGAAAACACTAGTCTTTTATTGTTGAAGTTAAGGAAGGTTTGCAGGAATGTGATCATATACACCAGGTCTATTACAGAGCTACAAATAAGATTTGGATGATGAAATTGATGAGGGATTTTGGTTGAGGTACATGTTGAGCACATGGTTGAGACAAGTAGTTGATGAGTTGGCACATACATGAAGTGTATAGTTGATGATGTTGGTACATATTGATGAGTAGTTGACACATGATTGGTACATACTTTGTACATGGTTGGACGCACTTTTTTATGGTACAAGTTGATTACAGGTTATTTGGTACAGGTTGGTGCATGGTTGATGCACTTGTTTATGGTACAGGTTGATTACAACTTGAGGTACATGTTGATGCATGGTTCAAATTTATTGGTACAGGTTTACAGCGGTATATCTCACAGTGACAGGTTGATAGTGGTTCCATCATTCTACTTCTACTTCAGGGTGGCAAGACGGGGCAAGGGCAAGTGGATGTAACCACCTTCCGGTTGTAGCCAGAGAACATAGGGGGTTGTAGCCTCCTTCTGGTTGTAGCCAAAGAATTGGGGAGTTGGATCTTCCCTCAAGTTGTATCCCGAGAAACTAGGTAGTTGGAGCCTCCTTCTAGTTGTAGCTGGAAAACAAAGGAAGTTGGTGCTTCCAATGAATTTAATTCTTCAAGACATATAAGAAAAAGCATTATGTGGTTTTCTCTCGATTTGGGTTTCCACATAAAACACTGGTGTATTGTGTATGTGTATGTTTGTTCATTTGTTCATTTCTTATTTAATCTGTAGTTATTGGATGATAATGCTTCATTGATATAACACTTGGATTATATGGTTAAAAAGGATTAAATTGCTCTATTATTGATTCAACCCCTCTCTCAGTAATCCAACAAATATTAGCAACAAAATTCGATACAAATCCTGTGACAGAGCCAAAATTGGAGGTCATATTAAATCCCATCATAAGGTATTTAATCATCAATGGATATGCGGACATGTGCCACAAGAAGGTAGTGAAGAGGAAGTGGAGCAAGTGACATGAAAAATGATTAGAGATGAGGCGGCTGAGAGCATTGGGGAAAACCAACCGGTTTGGTTGAGCTCTCTAAGGGAAGAAATTGCCAAGCTGGAATAAGTTCTCAAGTTGAATTGAGTATGCTTCAAAAAAATTTCAACATGTGGCATTCAACGAGAAAAACCTTGGATATGTCAGTCCTGTTTATAACGCTCCTTATGAAGTAGGGAAATCGTCATTATACGTTACTCTTTTTTGTAACTGATGTATATATGTAGGGAAGTTTAGTCGTTTTGAATCCCACATGTAAATCCTCTATATATATCATCCCAATAATAAAGAAAGAATGAAGAAAAGAGGGGCCTGACCTCTGAGCAGGGAGACTTTGTAAAATCTTGGAGCTAAAGTGGATATGCAAATGGAGAAGCAATTTTTTGAACTTTTTATGAAAATATTCTAATTGGATATATTATGAGTTATCATTACTTTCGTAGTGTGTATTTCATGTGATCTTTTATTCCATTTACAATTTCCTCTTTTAAATCGGAGAGTTAAAGACCTAGAATTCATCTTGGGATGCTCTCGATCTAAGCAATTTAAACTATGTATGTTTCGTCTTAGCTAAGTCAGAATTCATTTTAATATGCTCTGATGCAGTTATGTGTTTTCCTTTTTCCTCTTTGCCATGCAAATTTGAATTTAAACTCAAACTCATTGCCTCATTTAGCCTTTTTTCTCTTGATAGTCCGAATGATTTGTCAATGCTTTGTTCATTTCTGACTCCATAGCCCAAATGCTACCTCCATTTCTTCAACAAATTTATGATACCCCCCCAAAAAAACAAAACCTAGACACTGATTATCAAATAAATACCCAGTGACATGAGAGAACTCTCTCTGAGTTGAGTAGGCTAGTGCCTCAACTCTAAAGTAGGTTGAAATAGTTACCTATGTTGTTTGTTTTATCAACCAAACAAATTTACAGAGTGCTAACATAAAGAACACTATATATTGGGGACTAATCTTCACTACATCCTCCTTGTTTAAATACAAGAAGTTAATCATATATTGCGCCATTCATTGTCACACTACACTTTGAATTAGGGAAGATTGTAATGGTAAATAAATTGTTTTGTGTATTCTTGTAAACTATTCATGAACATTTTTGCAGCCATGCAAATTGAAGAAATATAAATTGAGAGAAAAATACCTAAGTATAGTATTGAGATCAGAAAATCCTATTTTAGTATAGGGTTGATGTTGGCTCCCTCATTGGCCTGATATAATTTCTCTCCCAATAGTGATAACACTTTCTAGTACCAATACCACTTGACATCATTATCACCTACCACATCATGTATCCACATTTCCCTATCTTTTTGATACCCATATTATGATAAGTTTGGATCACATTTTTTTTTTACCACCTCCAATGGCATATCTCCATCATATGGACTAAATTTTTGTTAAAAACCTGCTTCTACATTAATGTCTCCTAGCTATCTCCCATCCATACCTTTCTCTATCAAATTTGTCTAGGCCATAGGTTATTCAAGCCTCTACAAATTATCTAAGCACTACTGGAAGACCCTCTTCAAAGACCACCATCTCCTACTTTCAAATAGACATTTCCTTCTTCCAAATATCATTCCAACATAGGATTGTTCCTAATATCACTCCAATGCTAGACTAATATCAAGGTCATTGTTCCAAACTCTAGCACATGATTGTTCTCAATGTTCCCTTTGTCTATTGTTGAGGAGGAGAATTCTAAGACAACTAACACGTTAGTAGAATTTTGAATTTTTTCATCCTTGTACTTAGGAACTGCAAGTATCCATCATTATCCATACTAGTGGTTGCATTTTCCAGTACAAAAACCTACTAAAAAGTGGATGATGATTTTAAAAAATAAATTCCATCTCATCATGCTACCAAATCTCATTTATATCTCAAGTTGAAATATTCAATTTATGATGACAATCTATACAGGCCCACTTAACCTCATCTACATCTCAATCATTTTCTTCTCTCTTCCACTCTGCATACAAAACACTCTTTACTTTGTATAGATAACTCCATTTTAGTTTCCATGTATTCCCATTGTGTGATATTAGGCCAATGTGGGAGCCAACATAGTCAACTCTATACTACAATAGGGTTTTCTATCTGAGTACTATACTTGGGTGTTTTTCTCTCAATCTTTTTATATATTTCTTCACTTTTTATAGCTACCAAAATATTCAAGAATATATTACAAGAATACACACATAAAAATTCTTTACCATTGCATATTTACTACTTTGCAACGATGGAAAAGACCATATTCCCCAATTCAAGGTGTAGTGTGAGAGTAATGTTGTAATATATGATTATATTTTGGGACTTAATCACAAGGAGGATGGAAAGAACATTATATCTTGGGGAGTAATCCTGGGGAGTAATTGAAGATTTTCTTAATTAAGGGAGACACTACCTTGTTGGATGAAAATTTGAATTAAAGACTGATCATTGTGGACTACAACGCATTTTTACACAAATCAACTTGAACGCACGACAATGGCGTTGGTCGGAGTTGCTTAGCGAGTACGACTTTGAGATCACTTACATAAAGGGAACAATGAACTGAGTGGCGGATGCTTGATTCGGAGGCCGTGCATCTTTTCGGTGTTGCCTCTTCAGATGGATCTACGTGAGAAGATTCTCACTTTACAGCGTGATGATGATTGGTACAAAGAGGTCGAGGGTTTTATTGGACAAAACACCATGATGGTACCACAATACAAGGGATTATCATTTGATAGCGATGGGTTATTGAGGTTTAGAAGTTCTATTTACGCACCGCCAAATGACGACTTAAGGATGTTGATCCTGAGCGAGGCTCATAGAGCAGTTTACATGGCTCACCCAGGAGTCACGAAGATGAGGGTAGACCTTAAACCCCTATTCGTCTGAAAGGGAATGAAGGCCGACATAGTCAACTTTGTGGCTAGATGTCTAAAGTGTCAACAGGTAAAGGCTGAACATAGACACCCGGTGGGATTACTTCAACCACATGCCATTCCGGAATCGAAATGGGAAGTTATTTCGATGGATTTTATTTTTGTATTACCACTGACGGAAAGGAGACACGACTCGATTTTTGTAGTAGTAGACACTCTGACGAAGAGTGCTCACTTTATTCCTATGCGTACAACGTATCAGGCACCTGACATAGCTAGAGTTTTCATCAGTGAGAATGTGAGGTTGCATGACGTGCCTAAGAGGATTATATCCGATCAAGGATTGGTGTTTACTAGATGATTTTGGATGAGTTTCCAAGAGGCCTTGGGGACCCAAATTAACCTTAGTACTGCATATCATCCAGAGACGGAAGGACAGACAGAACGAACAAACCAAACCTTGGAATACATGTTGCGCATGTACGTAATGGACCAACAAAAGAGTTGGGAGGAATTCTTGCCTCTAGTAGAGTTCTCTTACAACAACAGTTACCAGACCACCATTATGATGGTGCCTTTTGAGTTTCTTTATGGGCAACCGTGTTGGACACCCTTGAGTTGGGATCGGCTTGAGGATAGGGTCCTAGTGGGACCAAAAGCGATCCAAGAAATGGAAGAGAAAATGCAAACCATAAGACAAAGGATTAAAGAAGCGCAGGATCGACAGAAGATTTATGCAGATGCGCACCGAGTCGACCGTAGTTACGAGGTCGGCGATCGAGGCTTCTTGCAGGTTAAACCGCATAAGAGTTCGATCAAGTTTGGAAAGGGAGATAAAATATCTCCTAGGTTCGTGGGACTTTTCGAGATTGTGGAGAGAAAGGGGCATGTGGCCTATCGACTAGCTTTTCTTGATTCTTTGAGGCGTATGCACGATGTTTTTCATGTATCTGTTTTGAGACACTATATTTGTGATCCTACACATGTGATGACATGAGTTCCTTGCAGGTATCGGACGAGGGAGAGCTCACAGCTGAGCTGGTCTGCATCTTAGATCATCACGTTAGACAGTTACGACAACAAACGGTAGATCAGGTCAAGGTCTAGTGGGACAATTATAGTCCGCACTCGACGACCTAAGAGAACACATATGATATACGCTAGCAGTTTCCATTTTTGTTTGATAGATATACTTATGATACTGTGATACACTTATTTCGGCATTTATACTATGAAACATCAGGACGAAGTTTATACCAAGAGGGGGTGTATGTAACATCCCACTCTGGCGCACTGAGAAAACTTATTCCTTGAGGACACTTGCTCACAAGTGATTTGGAATTTTATGATATTAAAACTTATATCTTTGATTATGATGCGTTATGATAGATGACATGATGTTCCACTTCTTTGACATAGACAGGTGTTATTGACTCGGGTTGACTGAGTGTGCAGGGCTTTTGGACCTTGAGGATGTTGAGGCATCGATGGAACCCCTTGGACTCCGGATTGAGTCAGGGAGTGTGTTATTTGGGTTGATTTATTTAGTGTGATATTACATTGATTTGATGTTATGATGTGGACATGTTCTGACACGTTTGTTGATGATGCAGGCTAACGATAGCTTGCCGACCAGAATCACATATGGAGTAAAGGGGCCACACACGATTTCCAGAGAGGTTGAGGGAGAGGTGTGGATAGCAGCCCTGCAACAACCTACTAGCACTCCCGTCGTGGTTCGAACTGTAGGTTAACGATTACCTAGTTCGAGAGGATCCACGATACCGTGAGGGAAGACTGTGACAGTCACTCACGATGATTCTAAGGGGCACACAATAAGGCGGGGGAATTATTCTTTAGAGCCCTTAGTCTCCCACAAGTTCACCTGGCGGAGTGTACTCCAGGGGTTATAGATGTCTACCAATCAGTCAAGTTGGCGAGTGGCACCCTTGGAGCACGTGGTGCATCCTGAAGGGCATGTCGCGTGAAAGAAACAAAAGTTAGCGAGTGGCACCCTTGGAGCACGTGGTGCATCCTGAAGGGCATGTCGCGTGAAAGAAACAAAAGTTAGCGAGTGGCACCCTTGGAGTATGTGGTGCATCCTGAAGGGCACGTCGCGCAAAAGAAACAACTGAGGCGAGTGGCACCCTTGGATCACGTGGTGCGTCCTGAAGGGCACATCGCATTGATGTTGAGGAAGGAACAAACCTAGATGGCCCTAAGGCATTTAACACCTTAATAAATTCTAAAAACGACTTCCCTAAATAATTGTCGCCCAGTTTAGAATCTAAACCTAAGTCTAAAACTTCTCTAGGGTAAAATTTTGTTAAGCCTTAAGAAAAAGGCCCTAAAAAATAAAAATAAAGATATACACTAAAACCCACTTAAGTAATAGTTTGTCTTCACAATTTTGGGGGTAAAATGAAGAGAGTAATAATTTATTTAATCCGTGGTTTTAAATTGTAAAGAAGAAATAAAATATTTAACTTGCGGATGTTTAAAAATATTTTTAAATTAATAATAAAAGGAAGGATTAAGTAGCGCAACTGCCATTTTGGCTCTAATAAAAAGGGGAAAGAAGGGAATAATAAAAATTAGGAAACTAAGTAATGGAGGAAACATAATAAAGGAAAGATGGAAACTTATGGTTAAAAGTGAGGTCAACATAGTAATGAATCTTCAATTAAGAACCTGCTAAATTGAGCTAAATTAGCAACATCATTTTTAGGGAAAGTATTTATAACATGTAAGGGGATCTAGGAACACCTAGGAGGAAATTTAGGAGCAACTCTAGGTGGGTGAGGGAAATGAGTAATTTAATAATTTAAAGAAAATAATTATTTGAGGAAAGAGGGGGATGGACGACACTTGTGCGAAGGAGAATATTTAGAATATTTTTATGAAAACTTAATTAAAATGTGATTTAGGGAAAGTTTGAGGTTGGAAAAAATCTATAAAAGAAAGGGAAGATGAGGAAGAAGGGGATCGTAGGTTAGCGTAACGTTACGCTGCCGGAATTGTGATTTGACTGATTGCTTGTGAGGAGTTGGGATTTCTTAGCTCAGATAGGAGTGGTAGCTCGACCTTGCGAGGCGAGTTGGGAAGCTAGACGTTCTATCTGGAAGCAGAGTACCCCTAGCGATTGGTTGGGAGGTACCGGTGTAGTCTCAATGGTCGGCGAGAGGGAGCGGCGCAGAGCAGGAGCGACACGGAGCACGGGGTCATCATTCGACGCAGGATTTAAGGCAATGGTATGTTTTTCATTTGCATGATAGAAGGTATTAGGACCTTAGCCGTCTCTTATTGTTATCATCATTTTTGTATTGGCATTGTGAGATGAAAAATACTTAACTTCCATCTTCTTGGATTCTCATTGGATTGATTGTCTTTCTTGCCTTGTTCTTCGACGACTGAAATTGTGTTACAGTTATAAAATATTTATTCTTACTCTCTTGTTGCATGTCGGTTGGGACAAAAGAGATTTATTGCTATGTGTTTATATGACTGTGAGCGTTTAATATATTACTGTGGGCATTTTGTATTGTTGTAGGCGTTTATAAATGATGGTGGGCATTTTTATATATGTCTATGGGCGTTTGTAATGATGGGGGCATTTATATTTTACTGTGGACATTTTGTATTATTGTAGGAGTTTATAAATGATGGTGGGCGTTTTTATATATGACTATGGGCGTTTGTTTTAATGTGGGCATTTAAATATGACTGGGGGCATTTATATCTGACTGGGGGAATTTTTAAATATGGCTATGAGTGTATTGGCAATTTCGTTTTGTAAAATTTGCTCTAAGAATTCATTTTACTGTTCTGGCAATTCATTTTACTGGAAATTTGTTTTACTGTTCTGGCAATTCGTTTTACTATTCTGGCAATTCGTTTTATGTGTTCTGGCAATTCGTTTTACTGTTCTGGCAATTCGTTTTATGTGTTCTGGCAATTTGTCTTACTGTTCTGGCAATTCGTGTTCAGGGAAATGAAGCTGCATATAAAGAAATTGCATGGATGGTGATAGCTAGTAGGGAATGAAGATTTATTGTTATTTATTTCAAGGTCAAATAGTATAAATTGAAATGTTGTGTTGTCTTATTGTAGGTTGTTATAATATATTGCATAGGTAACACACTAGAAGTACAGAGATTATTATTTTATTGGTAGTCATTTTAAAATAAAACATGATGATGTTAGAGTATTATGGTAAGGGTAGTGAAATTTTATCATCTTGACGACACACAAGATGAAATGTGATTATTATTTATTGGCAAGGTTAGTAAAATAAATATTGTTGTATCATTGTGGGAATGTGGTTGAAAGTTGTCGAACTGTTAACATATAAGAATGGAATGCCTTTAAACTAAGTACAATCAGTCATTGGTAATAGGGAATGACAATTAATTGATTTTACTTGGTTTGAGGGGTGGTTTTGGCAACCTGTGAACTAATGGAAATTACAAGGAGTATTGGATCGGTATTTTTTCTATTAGAGTCATGGGTAATATGGTTATCATGTATGGAAGGGGTATTGTGGCTTTACGGTTCTTTGATAGCACATAGATGCATTGAAATTGGAATTCCGCAAGGTTAGCGTGATATAAGATGTGTTTGATGTTTAAATCTTACTTGTGGTTAGTAGGCGTTATCCTTGTAATTAGTTTTAATGGATGTATAATGCAGCCCTTACTCCCTTATTTCTTTAATGGATTTTTGGTATTTAATTCTTAATTTTTCACTTAGGTAAAATGGCTCATTTCCTCAAAATGCATAGCAAGCTACCTAGGAGTTGAACTGGTTATATGAGTGGAATCATCGTTAAATGATGTCTGAATTAAATGATATTGACCTTAACAAGTTACTAAATGTATTTAGAAGAGTCCTATGAAGTTTCAATTGAAGTTGTTACCATGTGGTTCTGGCTTTTCTTCATTAGTTTCCTATTTCTCAATTGGCTTTTGTTTTTATTGCGTATTGGGTTTTTTTGTGTTGCCTTTAATTCTAGCGGACACCCTTATCCAACAGGTTCCTTCTGCAGGGTGCTTTTATTTGATTGGCTTAGGGTTGGGCTGTTAAATTTAGGATTAATAAAGTTGTTGTTTATTTCTATGTTGAAGTTTAGGGTCGGTTTAATTTCAGGGTTAGTACTATAATTGGAATTGTCCAAACTCATCGTTGTATGATATCAAACTCTTTGATCTGATAAAGCTAGTCGCTCTGTATATAAGTCTGTGTGTGATTATTTTCTGTGTAAAGAATCCAGTTCTGTATCAAGAGTCTCGGGCCCTTTAAAGGCAGGGTTTCCACTCTTGTGACACACCTCTAAGGTCGTATCAGTAGTCTCAGGATCTTTAAAGGCAGAGTTCCCACCACTGCGACCTCCTGATAGAGATTACTATTTTATGCCTGAGTAGTCGGTCAGGAGCCTATCTGACCTTCTCTCTCTCCAGAGCAGAGAACTAAGATTAAACGCCCTGCTTTCCTCTACAAAAATAGTAAAATATATTATTATGGATTCTTCCATCTATGTTGGTACTGTACATAACACAATATGTCGTTTAATGCTTGCAGTTACTTGTTGTGCACCTTATGTATATGGTCGTTTAATTCTTGCAGTTACTTGTTGTGCGCCTTATGTCTTCTTTTTGTGATCATCGTGGTTGTGTCTTGTTAGTCGCCGGGTGGCCACGTAGAGTCAAGTGTGTCAGTTTCCTTTTTTTACACGCGCGCACACACCTTAAACAAAGAAAATGATTTTTCACCTGTTATCAGAGTTGTTGTCGTAACGAGGAGGATGTTACATAGAAGATGGCTTCCAAGAGATATCCATGCTAGAAGAAACGCATCAGCATGAGAAACTGTTGGTGGAAGCTAGAACAAAACTATTCGAAGAACTGACTGGAGCTGATCTATGAGGAGAGAAAGATGAGAAACAACTCAGTGATGTGAAGACTACTAAAGTGGGAGTTGCAGTGGAAGGGAAACATAAGGCCACAAGGGAAGAATATGTCTTGGGGGGTCAATACGATTCACCAAGAGGCAATGGGGAAATGCAACAAGTTAGTCCGCAACAGAAGAGCAAGTCGATGAAGTAATTGGACAAGGTGGTCGAAGAGATCATGGATTTGATGTCAATGTCAGCAACAGAAGTGATTAGCATGAGTAATATGGACGAAAGGAAACCTGCACGAGCAGTGGGGATGATGCATGAGTAGAGGCAGTGAAGCAGAGTAGCCGAGAGACAACTTCAAGAGAAAGTTTGGGATCCAGGTGGATTTCATCCATGCTGTAAAGCTCATGAGTAGGAGCTCATGATTTTCGTAGATGTGGAGTATGATGCAAAATGATAGGTCCACCTCCACACATGCCATTCATATTTCATGTGTGATGCACATTCAAGGAAGGAGAGGCGTCAACCTATCATTTTTCCTTGAGAATCTATGGAAATATCCACGCATTTATTGAAGACAGGATGGAAGGAGTAAGACATGCCTTCGCAAAAACTAGAGATAAGGTTTCCATTAATAGGCTGAAGACAGAATGAATCTGCATCTGATCTTGAGCATATTTTTCATCATTGAAATTTTCCCTTCTGATAGGCATTAGGGCTAGTGACTTGACACCACTAGTTAGCTTGTGAGGAATCTCGTTTGAGCCCCTCTTGTAAAATGTTGCTAAGTAAAAGAAGTAGGTTAAGAGATTTTTTTTTGTCATAGGACGAATTCAGTTGTAGGAGATAAGGAGAGATACAAACAACCGAGATTCAGTTGTAGCTCAGACTCCACCATTGTAATTTGGCATTCCACCATTAATAGAAAATGATAGTTTCTCCTTTTATATATTTCTTTGTAATTGATGTTGTGTTATGAATGTCAATTTCATATTTGTGAACTGTAGATGAATGTTGGAAATCATCTCCGGACTTTAGATGCATTGAAATTGGAATTTCGCAGGGTTAGCGTGATATAAGATGTGTTTGATGTTTAAATCTTACTTATGGTTAGTAGGCGTTATCCTTGTAATTAGTTTTAATGGATGTATAATGCAGCCCTTACTCCCTTATTTATTTAATGGATTTTTGGTATTTAATTCTTAATTTTTCACTTAGGTAAAATGGCTCATTTCCTCAAAATGCATAGCAAGCTACCTAGGAGTTGAACTGGTTATATGAGTGGAATCGTCGTTAAATGATGTCTGACTTAAATGACATTGACATTAACAAGTTACTAAATGTATTTAGAATATTCCTATGACGTTTTAATTGAAGTTGTGCCCATGTGGTTCTAGCTTTTCTTCATCAGTTTCCTATTGCCCAATTAGCTTTTGTTTTTATTGCGTATTGGGTTTTTATGTGTTGCCTTTAATTCTGGCGGACACCCTTATACGACGGGTTCCTTCTGCAGGGTTCTTTTATTTGATTGGCTTAGGGTTGGGCTGTTAAATTAGGGTTAATAAAGTTGTTGTTTATTTCTATGCTGAAGTTTAGGGTCGGGTTAATTTTAGGGTTAGTACTATAATTGGAATTGTCCAAACTCACCGTTGTATGATATCAGACTCTTCGATCTGATAAAGTTATTCGCTCTATATATAAGTCTGTGTGTGTGATTATTTTCTGTGTAAAGAATCCAATGTCGTATCAAGAGTCTTAGGCCCTTTAAAGGCAGGGTTTCCACTCTTGCGACACACCTCTAAGGTCGTATCAGTAGTCTCGGGCTCTTTAAAGGCAGAGTTCCCACCACTGCGACCTCCTGACAGAGATTACTAGTTTCTGCCTGAGTAGTCGATCAGAATCCTATCTGACCTTCTCTCTCTCTGGAGCAGAGAACTAAGATTAAATGCCATGCTTTCCTCTGCAGAAATAGTAAAATATACTATTATGGATTCTTCCATCTATGTTCATATTGTACATAACACAGTATGTGGTTTAATTCTTGCAGTTACTTGTTGTGCACCTTATGTCTATGGTCATTTAATGCTTGCAGTTACTTGTTGTGCGCCTTATGTCTTCTTGTTGTGATCATCGTGGTTGCGTATTGTTATTCGTCGGGTGGTGACGTAGAGTCAAGTGTGTCTGTTTCTTTTTTTTACGCGCGCGCACACACTTTAAACAAAAAAAATAATTTTGCACCTGTTATCAAAGTTATTGTCGTAACGAGGAGGACGTTACATAGAATATGGCTTCCAAGAGATTTCCATGCTAGAAGAAATGCATCATCATGAGGAACTGTTGGTGGAAGCTAGAACAAAACTATTCGAAGAACTGACTGGAGTTGATCTGTGAGGAGAGAAAGATGAGAAACAACTCAGTGATGTGAAGACTACTGAAGTGGGAGTTGCAGTGGAATGGAAACATAAGGCCAAAAGGGAAGAAGATGTATTGGGGGGTCAATACGATTCATCGAGAGGCAATGGGGAAATCCAACAAGTTAGTTTGCAACAGAAGAGCAAGTCGATGAAGTAACTGGACAAGGTGGTCGAAGAGATCATGGATTGGATGTCAAGGTCAGAAACAAAAGTGATTAGCATGAGTAATATGGACGAAAGGAAACCTGCACGAGCAGTGGGGATGATGCATCAGTAGAAGCAGTGAAGCACATGAGCCGAGAGACAACTCCAAGAGAAAGTTTGGGATCCAGGTGGATTTCATCCACGCTGTAAAGCTCATGAGTAGGATCTCATGATTTTCGCATATGTGGAGTATGATGCAAAATCATAGGTCCACCTCCACACACGCCATCCATATTTCATGTGTGATGCACATTCAAGGAAGGAGAGGCGTCACCCTCTCATTTTTCCTTGAGAATCTATGGCATGATCCACGCATTTATTGAAGACAGGATGGAAGGAGTAAGACATGCCTTCACAAAAACTAGAGATAAGGTTTCCATTAATAGGATGAAGACAGAATGAATCTGCATCTGATCTTGAGAAGATTTTTCATCATTGAAATTTTCCCTTCTGATAGGCATTAGGGCTAGTGACTTGACACCACTAGTTAGTTTGCAAGGAAGCTCGTTTGAGCCCCTCTTGTAAAATGTTGCTAAGTAGAAGAAGTAGGTTAAGAGATTTGTTTTTTTCATAGCCCGAATTTGGCTGTAGGAGATAAGGAGAGATACAAAGAGCCGAGATTCGGTTGTAGCTCAGGCTCCACCATTGTAATTTGGCATTCCACCATTAATAGAAAATGATAGTTTTTCCTTTTTTATATTTCTTTGTAATGGATGTTGTGTTATGAATGTCAATTTCATGTTTGTGAACTGTAGATGAATGTTGGTCATGAATATACTTTTTCAACAAGGAGACATGAAATACATTATGAATTATTAGATTAGATGGAAGTGCAAGTTGATATGCTACCGGTCCAATTTGAGATAGTATCTCAAAGGGCCCACAAAACCTAGGTGCCAGCTTGGCACAGTTCCCTAACTTCAACAAGATTTTTTGGGCTTTGACTTTCAAATAAACATGGTCTCCCACTTGAAATTCCAAGTTTCTTCTTTTCTGATCTGCATATCACTTATGTCTGTCGTGTGCTTCGTTCAAGTTTTGTTGTACCTTTCTTACCATGTTCTCCATTTCTTGGAGCATTTCCGGTCGAACCATGAGTCTGTCAGTCAGGTTATCCAAGCTAATTGGAGTCATACGCTTTCTGTCATACAGTACTTCGAAAGGGATATACTTAGCTAAATTTGGTACCCATTGTTATATGCGAATTCTATCAAGTGCAGGTAGTCTTCCCACTTGATCGGTTTTGTTCTTACATACATATGCATCATATCCTCTATGATTTGGTTTGTCCTTCTGGTCTGTCCATCCATTTGTGGATGATAACTTGTACTGGAATTCAAATTAGTATTTATCCCTGCAAACAATTCCTTCCAAAAGAATGATGTGAATTTTACGTCTCTATCTGAAATCACCATGTAGTCTAAAAATTTCTTTCATGAATATTTCAGCAATGTTTATAGCTTTAAAAGTAGACTTTACAAGAATAAATTTTGCAGACTTACTGAGTTTATTGATTACAACCACGATGGAATCATTATGTTTCTGATTTTTAGGCAAACCTGTTATAAAGTCCAGTGATATGGTTTCCCATTTCCATTCTGGTACTGGTAATGGCTGTAATAGGTTGGTTGGATGTTGGTGCTCGACATCAACCTGCTGACAATCTTGGCACCTAGACAAGTACTCTGTTGTTTTTCCCTTCATATTAGGCTAGTAAAATAGTTTTCTATGTGTTGTTATTGTTTTCTAGTAACCTAGATGGCCAGAGTATGGTTTCTTATGCACTTCGTCCAAAACTGTTAATTTTAACTCTGTTGAATCTGGTATGTAAAGTCTATTTTTAAATCGTAATAGTCCCTTCTTGTCGATACTTAGATCTGGTTTATCTGAGTTTGCGGTACTATTTTGTAATTCTTCCATCATCTTATTGTAATTTCCGTCGTTAATACCTGTCGTCCTTACCCTTTGTTCCAGATCACTTTCTTCCCTGCTGATATTTATCTCAAATAACCCATGGACTCTTCTACTTAAACTATCTACTACTTTATTTTCCTTACCCTTGATATGTCTGACCTTGAAGTCGAATTCGCTCAAGAAGGCTAACCATCTTTCTTGTCTTGCATTAAGATCTGGTTGGATAAACATATATTTCACCCCACTATTATCCATCAATAGTAGAAATTGTTTGCCCATTATGTAGTGTCGCCACATTTTTAAGACGTGTATTACTGCTGCCAATTCTAAGTCACGAGTGACATAATTTCTCTCGTGTTCTTTTAATTTTCGGGACTCATAACAAACAACGTGTCCTTGTTGAGTTAGGACACCACCTAGTCCTTCTTTACTTGCATCAACACATACGGTGAAGTCTTTATTTGGGTTTGTTACCTTCAATATGGGTGCAGTTGTCAATAATCCCTTCAGTTTGTTAAAACTCTCTTGACACTTCTCTGACCAGTTAAACTTGGTTCCTTTCTTTTGTAATGATGTGATAGGGTAGGCTATCTTGAAAAACCCTTCTATTAACCTGTGGTAATATCCGGTGATTCCCATGAATGACCGTATATCCACTACATCCTTTGGTACCAGCCATTCCATAATGGATTTTGTCTTTTCTGGGTGTACGACAATGCCGTCTGCTGAAATTACATGTCCTAGATATTGTATTTATTTTTTATAGAAGTCACACTTGTCAAATTTGGTGTATAGTTTGTGTTTCCTCAACGTTTGCATAACTATTCTTAAGTGTTCATCATGTTCCTCCTCCATTTTTTAATAGACCAAAATATCGTTGATAAATACTACCATGAACTTTTCTAAGTACTGACTGAAAATACTATTCATCCGGCACATAAACATGGTTGGTGCGTTAGTGAGTCTGACTACAAACTCGTAGTGTCCATATCTTGTCTGAAAAGTTTTTTTGCTTATGTCCTCATCTTTTATCCTAACTTGATGATAACCAGATCGTAAATCCAACTTTGAAAAGATCTTGGCCCCATCTACTTGATCGAATAGATCATTTATTCTTGGTAAGGGGTATTTGTTCTTAATGATCATTTTGTTCAGTTGTCTATAATCGATACATAGTCTTAGAGTACCATCTTTCTTTTTCACAAAGAGGACCGGTGCCCCCCAAGGTGAGACACTCGATCTGATATACTCTTTGTCCAACAATTCCTATAATTGTATTTTTAATTCTGTCAGTTCTGGTAGACTCGTTCGGTAAGGTGCTTTTGATATTGGAGCTGAACCAGGTTGTAGGTCTATGGGGAAGTCTATTTCCCTTCTAGGAGGTAATTATGGTATCTCATCCACAAACATGTCTCTGAATTCACGTAGGACAACAAAGTCTTCTAACTTTGACTTATCTTCTTTTTCTAATATATTCATCACTTGGATGGCATAAACTTGACATCCCTTTCCAATACATTTCTTGAGTTGCATCACTGAAACTTGTCTGGATGACACAGGTTTTGATATGCCTTGGGTTGTTCTAATGGTACCAAAATCATCTTTATAGCTAAGTATCTTTGTATAACAGTCTAGTACTTCTTTGTGTTCTTCCAACCAATCCATCCCGATAATCATATTGTAAGATCCTAGTGGTAGGATATTCATATTTGTTCTTATATTTTGACCATCTAAGCTGAACTCAAAAACTGAAACAAAGTCAACTACTTTCCTTTTAGTACCATTTGCTAATTGGAGAAGCCATGATTTTGCGTTCTTCAGTTTCTTAATTTTATTTGACTCTACCACATCAGGAGTAATATAACTTAACGTAGCTCGAGGGTCAATTAAAACAGAATATCGAGTGTTATTGATTTTACCTTTGATTTCTACCACCAAGGACTGGTGGTCATCTTGTCGACCATCTACGGCTGCATTTATTTGATGTAGGCTTCTTCCCATGTCTCCCACCGTCGAGGCTTCCGGAAAATTATGAACATCAATTATGTTTGTTGAAATCAAACATGGACAGTTCCTCCCTAGATGAGGCTCTCCACATTCCCAACACTTTAATCGCTCGTGGGAGCTATCCCCAAAATTCTTTGTTCCTAGGTTTAACGCTTTACCGTTTCCTTCTATATTTGGATGATTGGAGTGAAAATCCTTTCTCGAAAAACTTTTTGTTGCATTTTTATAAGGAGTTGGCTGGTACTCTTTCTTCTGTTGGTTCATTCGATCTTGTTTCTTATCCTTCCAGGCTTTGGGAAACTCTTCCCACTGTTTATACTGGTCACAACAAATTTGTTCTTTCCGGAATACTTCACTCAAGGATTTGGGGTTGTCAAACTCAATTATGTCCCTGTAGGACTGTGGTAGAAAGCTTAAGAATCGTTGGATTTTTACTTATTCTCCCGAATGTACGGTACGAACCTTAGTAGTTCCAGAAATTTATTTATAAGGTCCTACATCGTCATTTGTCCAAGTCATAACTCATAAAATTATTTCGTCTTCCTTTCATAATATATTTCAGAAAGGTATTGTTTCTTAAAATACTTCTTAAAGTCGGACCATTCCAATTGTTTCTCCTTTAGGCCCTTGGCCAATTTCAGGTCTTGGCACCAAATGTTGGCCTTCCCTTTCAGATTGTAGATGGCCATTCTGACCTTCATGTTGCTAGAATAATTGTAGATCTGGAAGTATTTTTTTATTTCCAACAACCATGCCTCAGCTTCTTCCCCTGTCCTAGATTCTCCATCAAAGGTAGCTGGTTTAATCTTTTTAAATTCTCCTTCAAGGTGGTCTGCTTGTTTTCTTTTTCTATCTAGTTTAGTTTTGTCTTCAGCTGAAGGTGTTCCTTCAGACGAACTATCTCCTTTTTCTATTTCCGGCCCAGAGTTATTAGAGGCCCTTTTGTTGACCTCTTCATCATGGTTATCGTCTTTTGGGATTTTCTTGGTCACTATACTTCGAAGCAGGACTTCATTTATCTCTTGTTGTTCCTGTTGTGCTTTCTTCAATTTTTCATTGTCGGCTTTGAAAATCTGCAGTTCGATAATAAGATTTCTCATTGTTTCCAACACCTCCGTGGGTGAGCTTCCATCACTGTTCTGCCTTGGATCTCCAAGAGTTCCTTGCTGTGGATTTCCTTCCATCCTTATTTATGCACCATCCCGAGCTTCAATAATTAACACAAAATAGAAATGGATTTATTTTCGTAATCATAAGATTTATTAGTTTTATATAAATCAAAATATATACTAAGCAACTAATGTGGCCCCGTTCAGGCCCAGTGCTATAAAATTTTTCTCTGATACCATATGTAATGTACCCCAATTTACTCAAAATAAATAAAAAAATTATTATTATGCTTGGGAAACATTACTTCTCTTAGTCTTCAAACAATGGAGTTATTAACAACAATTGAACTACTATGAACCTCCTTCTCCTATTTAATAACTCACTTTGGCATCACCTTCCATCTTATTAATAGACACAATATAATTATATCTATACATTTATGGCATATAGAGGACTTTTAGTCCTATAAACAATTTAACCCTCACCCCTATGTATGGTCCGTTACTTGAATACGAACAATTTACTTTTATAAAAGCAGAAACTCAAGCGTTAAGGGTCGCAGCTTGTAAGCATTTAAAGGTACTTAACTTTCAACTCAATCTAATTTTAACTGACCCTCCCCGTAGTCCAACTGAAGGGCTAACTAACTAAATCATCTTAACTGAATAATGAGAGAGCCGTGATAGTGCATTAACTTGACAAGAAGTCTGAGGGTTTCTCTTTCAGTTGGATTTAATAACCCTCTATCTAGTCTATTAATGGAGGCCCTGCGAGTTTGCATTCTGAGGCCACCACTCACCCTGTATTCAATACACTTATTCCACCTCTATTATGTCAAATGGTCGGATAGCGCCTTCGTACTCCTACTATTAGTCCGTGTAGTAATGGTTAATGCTCCATTGGGGTTCTCACACCTAAAGTTTAGGGTTTTGTTTATTCCTTATGCATTCCTCCTCTGCAATGTTAGTCGACACTCTGGAGGTTTTCCCCTGGTGAGATATGCAAGAGCTACCCATCTTCAAGGTAAGTTACGATACTCTCGTCATCATTTGAGATGAGTAAGAAAAGTCGAGAAGGATTTTGGTCATTCCAGTATTTGTTATTTCTTATGGATTCTTTGTAAACAATGTCCTTCCTTCAAAGATTTGGCTCTGTGGAAAATATCCTTTAGTCATGGGGAAATTTTCAGTTTCAGTATACTCGACTCCTCTTTAAGCTTTAGGTTTTTAAACACGTAGTTATGAGAGAGAGTATTATTATTATTGTCCGGGGTTTGGACTTCCCCTCATAATTTTCTCTGCTACCCCAAGCGTAAACGTACGGGTATAGGTACCGGTTCTATAATTTAAAGCAGGATACCCCAACTGTAAATTCTTTAGAATGCTTCTTGTGTATTACCTGTTCAGAGCTTCTTACTCCTTAATTTTCCTTCGTTTTATTTCCATTCGGATATAGCTTAGACGTTCATATCGCATGTAGTGTTGCATGTTAACTTTCTGTCTGGAGTACTAATCAAAACTTTATAGACCTTAAGACGCTTTCATAAGTGCCTAACAGGTTCTAGAGCTTCATTGTGTATTCATTTTTCTTTTGGGTCAAAGTTATAGAAAGTTACATTACTCATGGAGACATCCGTGCTTGTTTCATATGAAGGTCTATGAAGTCGAAGAGTTCTTATAGATATTTCTTGGTTGAAACAATAATTTTCTTTAATATTGAAATTATCATTCTTATTCTTTAAAGGATTGGGAACCAAGATCTAATGATGGGGCTCTGTGTTTACGATGGTACCCATCAGAAATATCTGGACCATCCTCCCCTCAACCTGGGATGTTTATACGACCACATACGATAGAGGAAAAGACTCCAGTTCTACCATCGTGATTTGAGCACCAAATTTCATCAAACTCTTCCTATCATTCATTATTCTATTAAAGGTTCTGTCCATTCTTCTTTTATTATACAATACTAATGTAACTTGAAAAAAAATTCTTTGGAGGGACTTTGACCGTGCATAGATTCGGGTGCAAACTCCTGGTCAAAAGCTCAAAAGGTATTCGGGTTTTAATTCATTACTCTTAAAGAGTACCCTAGGTGTTTTTCTTCCTTTTTCTGATATAATTTTAAGCTAGAAGGGTGACATTCATGAAGAGCAAAGTATATTCAAGGGATAGCTCGACCATGTATCTCTGTATTTTAAGTTCAACTGTCATAAGGGATTTTTACATGTGGTTAACTTTTATATGTTGAGAATTCGATTTTAGGGAAATACGGACAGTGACCTCTATCGAGCAATTTTTTCTCTTAATGAACAATTCTAGAAAAAAGATATCAACATAATTCTAAGGATAGTTATTTCATATTGATTTTTCTTCTTGGATCTTATGGAAACAAATTTCATCGATTTTCTAGTTTTAATCTTGTACCCTTTACTCTTTCACAATGTGTTCTGATTTGTATTTTATTGTCTATTATATTTACAATTGTGCAATGTAAGGAAAATAACTTATGTTTTCTTTTAGGGGATTTATATATGGACCAAAAACAAACTCCTCGAAAAGGAGAAAAACCCGAATAGCAGACCTTTGTATAGATCTGAACATATATATCGATATTACATGTATGGATATGTTACTCTATATGATTGTTCAAAACTGTATGCTTATATTGATATTCCAAACTTGTCTCAACCTACTTCGATAAATGGTGAGGACTATGACTCTCTATAATTATTCATATTAGGTTATGATATATAAATAACCTATGTTCTGTACTTATATAAACAAACAAAATTTTAAACGGTCCGAACTAGATCCGGAAGGAATTCCGTTTTAAACGCAGTAAGTCTGTATAGGTTGTTTTCTTCACTTTTTATGTATCCAAGTATTAAAATTGTAGCAACAATATTTGCGGTATAACCGCGTACTTCGATAATTGACTTTATGTAGTAAGTACGATGAGATTATCCGAAAATTCTTCAATGGTATAGCGAGGATGCTATATAATCTATGGTAGTGCTCTGTCAGAGGAAAAATGTATAGGTATATTAAATTATTTCCATATAGTTCCCGCTATTCTGTAACTCCCTTATTATCATAGTTAATTTTTGGTTGGAATAATTTGTTTGTGTGTATACTATGTCAACATATTTCTGTATAATTGATTTTTTGGTTACAGTCATTTAATTTTCGTTTAATCAATAAAACCTATGCAAAGTACCAACTACAATTGGATCTATATGACTATATATATATATATATATGGAAATATAAATGTGATATATATATAGACTTGTTCAAATCCAATCATACATAGATGGTTCCGCCTAGAAATTTAATAACAGGAATACACATACACCTGTAGATAGAATATGTTTCAGATTCATTTAAACATAGATAATTTTTCCTAGAAATTTAATTACAAGAGAAACATTTCCAGAATTTTGTCATATGTTATACACTTTACACAAACGACTGGAATTCATTCCTGAAATATTTCACATTAGCATAACCAGATGCATTACATCGGATATGTATATAATATTTCAAACAGAGAGAGCAAAGATTAACATATCTGAACTAGTTCGCAAGGAGACAAGGGGAACAACCACGTTCCTCCCAACCATAGAATAGGGTAGCCAAAATCACTTGCCCAATTCACACCCTAGCCTGACCATGAATCCAATAAGGCGAACTTGAAAATCTCCTCTTCAACAATGTCCTTCAATTCCAATTGATTCCTCTTGCCTCACACTCACACAGTGTTCATAACAGTAAGGGGAAAAAATCAATAGTCACCTTTCCTAGCATACTTGGCAGCGTCATGCCTCCTCACATACACTATTTATCAATTTGCCTAGGTCTTCCTTCCCTCCCTTGGGAATTTTCGAAGCTTTCTAAATCCCTAATTTCTAGGGGCTTCCAATGGCCAAATCATTGATTTTCCACTTGTAAAAATCATCCTAGGGGTAGTTACAACATGTTCCCCACTCATGGAGTCATTATCAGCTAAATTTAACATCGTTGTTCCATTTGTCCTCCTGCAATCAATATAAAATATTTTGTTTTCATACAAGTGTCATAGTCAAATAGTTAGTTGGGTCAAATCAGGTCTCTACCCAACAGTCATAATAATTAATTACAATTATCAAATTCGAATCTCAGAATTGCCATAAATCGCAAAAAAATTACAAATTCAAATTTACTAAAAATGGAATAAATCATGAGCAAATTTATATTTCAAAATTTTTTTTTTTTGGGGGGGGGGGAGATGTCACATCCTTTCCCCCTTCAATAAAACACTGTCCTCAGTGTTCGTTCCTTTCTTGGAAGAGGATTGGATGATATGTCCGCAAATCTCCCTCCAACTCCCAAGTGGCCTCCTCAAGAGTAAAGTGCTTCCATTGTACCTTTACCTGAGCGATAGCTCTGTTCCGAAGTGTTATTTCTCTCTGGTCCAGAATACGCAGGGGTTCCACCTGGAACTCACCTTCGGGTTCCACCTACACCAAGTTCCAATCAATCATATGAGTAGGGTCATGAATATACTTTTTCAACAA
>ML778691.1:775215-796245 GCA_009831015.1 Picea engelmannii | reverse complement strand
GAGGGATTTTGGTTGAGGTACATGTTGAGTACATGGTTGAGACAAGTAGTTGATGAGTTGGCACATACATGAGGTGTATAGTTGATGATGTTGGTACATATTGATGAGTAGTTGACACATGATTGGTACATACTTTGTACATGATTGGATGCACTTTTTTATAGTACAAGTTGATTACAGGTTATTTGGTACAGGTTGGTGGATGGTTGATGCACTTGTTTATGGTACAGGTTGGTGGATGGTTGATGCACTTGTTTATGGTACAGGTTGATTACAGCTTGAGGTACAGGTTGATGCATGGTTCAAATTTATTGGTATAGGTTTACAACAATATATCTCATAGTGACAGGTTGATAGTGGTTCCATCATTCTACTTCTACTTCAGGGTGGCAAGACGGGGCAAGGATAGGTGGATGTAACCACCTTCCGGTTGTAGCCAGAGAACATAGGCGGTTGTAGCCTCCTTCTGGTTGTAGCCAGAGAATTGGGGAGTTGGATATTCCCTCATGTTGTATCCCGAGAAACTAGGTGGTTGGAGCCTCCTTCAAGTTGTAGCTGGAAAACAAAGGAAGTTGGTGCTTCCAATGAATTTAATTCTTCAAGACATATAAGAAAAAGCATTATGTGGTTTTCTCTCGATTTGGGTTTCCACATAAAACAATGGTGTATTGTGTATGTGTATGTTTGTTCATTTTTTCATTGCTTATTTAATCTATAGTTATTGGATGATAATGCTTCATTGATATAACACTTGGATTATATGGTTAAAAGGGATTAAATTTCTCTATTATTGATTCACCCCCTCTCTTAGTAATCCAACAGATATTACCAACAAAATTCGATACAAATCCTACGACAGAGCCAAAATTGGAGGTCATATTAAATCCCATCATAAGGGATTTAATCATCAATGGATATGCGGACATGTGCCACAAGAAGGTAGTGAAGACAAAGTGGAGCAAGTGACATGAAACAATGATTAGAGATGAGGCGGCTGAGAGCATTGTGAAAAACCAACCGGTTTGGTTGAGCTCTCTAAGGGAAGAAGTTGCCAAGCTAGAATAAGTTCTCAAGATGAATTGAGTATGCTTCAGAAAGTTTTGAACATGTGGCATTCAACGAGAAAAACCTTGGATATTTCATTCCTGTTTATAACGCTCCTTACGAAGTAGGGAAATCATCGTTATACGTTACTCTTTTTTGTAACTGATGTATATCTATAGGGAAGTTTAGTCGTTTTGAATCCCACATGTAAATCCTCTATATATATCATCCCAAGAATAAAGAAAGAATGAAGAAAAGAGGGGCCTGACCTCTGAGCAGGGAGACTTTGTAAAATCTTGGAGCTAAAGTGAATATGCAAATGGAGAAGCAATTTTTTGAACTTTTTATGAAAATATTCTAATTGGATATGATATGAGTTATCTCTTCTTTCGTAGTGTGTATTTCCTGTGATCTTTTATTCCATTTACAATTTCCTCTTTTAAATCGGAGAGTTAAAGACCTAGAATTCATCTTGGGATGCTCTTGATCTAAGCAATTTAAACTATGTATGTTTCGTCTTAGCTAAGTCAGAATTCATTTTAATATGCTCTGATGCAGTTATGTGTTTTCCTTTTTCCTCTTTTCCATGCAAATTTGAATTTAAACTCAAACTCATTGCCTCATTTAGCCTTTTTTCTCTTGATAGTCCCAATGATTTGTCAATGCTTTGTTCATTTCTGACTCCATAGCCCAAATGTTACCTCCATTTCTTCAACAAATTTATGATACCCCCCAAAAAAAACAAAACCTAGACACCGATTATCAAAGAAATACCCAGTGACATGAGAGAGCCCTCTCTGAGTTGAGTAGGCTAGTGCCTCATCTCTAAAGTAGGTTGAAATAGTTACCTATGTTGTTTGTTTTATCAGCCAAACAAATTTACAGAGTGCTAACATAGAGAACACTATATCTTGGGGACTAATCTTCACTACATCCTCCTTGTTTAAATACGAGAAGTTAATCATATATTGCACCATTCATTGTCACACTACACTTTGAATTAGGGAAGATTGTAATGGTAAAGAATTTTTTTTGTGTATTCTTGTAAACTATTCATGAACATTTTGGCAGCAATGAAAATTGAAGAAATATAAAAATAAGACTGAGAGAAAAATACCTAAGTATAGTATTGAGATTAGAAAATCCTATTTTAGTGTAGGGTTGATGTTGGCTCCCTCATTCGCCTGATATAATTTCTCCCCCAATAGTGATAACACTTTCTAGGACCAATACCACTTGACATCATTATCACCTGCCTCATCATGTATCCACATTTCCCTATCTCTTTGATACCCATATTATGATAAGTTTGGATCACATTTTTTTGTTACCACCTCCAATGGCATATCTCCATCATATGGACTATATTTTTGTTAAAAACCTACTTCTACATTAATGTCTGCTAGCTATCTCCCATCCATACCTTTCTCTATCAAATTTTTCTAAGCTCATAGGTTATTCAAGCCTCTACAAATTGTCTAAGCACAACTGGAAGACCCTCTTCAAAGACCACCATCTCCTACTTTCAAATAGACATTTCCTTCTTCCAAATATCATTCCAACATAGGATTGTTCCTAATATCACTCCAACGCTAGACTAATATCAAGGTCATTGTTCCAAACTCTAGCACGTGATTGTTCTAAATGTTCCCTTTGTCTATTGTTGAGGAGGAGAATTCTAAGACAACTAAGGCGTTAGTAGAATTTTGAATTTTTTCATCCTTGTACTTAGGAACTGCAAGTATCCATCATTATCCATATTAGTGGTTGCATTTTCCAGTACAAAAACCTACTAAAAAGTGGATGATGATTTTAAAAAATAAATTCCATCTCATCATGCTACCAAATCTCATTTATATCTCAAGTTGAAATATTCAATTTACGATGACAATCTATACATGCCTACTTAACCTCATCTACATCTCAATCATTTTCTTCTCTCTTCCACTCTGCATACAAAACACTCTTTACTTTTTATAGATAACTCCAGTTTAATTTCCATGTATTCCCATTGTGTTATATTAGGCCAATGTGGGAGCCAACATAGTCAAATCTATACTACAATAGGGTTTTCTATCTGAGTACTATACTTGGGTGTTTTTCTCTCAATCTTTTTATATATTTCTTCACTTTGCATAGCTACCAAAATATTCAAGAATATATTACAAGAATACACACATAAAAATTCTTTACCATTGCATATTTACTACTTTGCAATGATGGAAAAGACCATATTCCCCAATTCAAAGTGTAGTGTGTGAGTAATGTTGTAATATATGATTATATTTTGGGACTTAATCACAAGGAGGATGGAAAGAACATTATATCTTGGGGAGTAATTGAAGATTTTCTTAATTAAGGGAGACACTACTTTGTTGGACGAAAATTTGAATTAAAGACTGATCATTGTGGACTACAACACATTTTTATGCAAAGCAACCTGAACGCACGACAATGGCGTTGGTCGGAGTTTCTTAGCGAGTACGACTTTGAGATCACTTACATAAAGAGAACAGTGAATTGAGTGTCGGATGCTTGAGTCGGAGGCCGTGCATCTTTTCGGTGTTGCCTCTTCAAATGGATCTACGTGAGAAGATTCTCACTTTAAAGCGTGATGATGATTGGTACAAAGAGGTCGAGGGTTTTATCGGACAAAACACCATGATGGTACCACAATACGAGGGATTATCATTTGATAGTGATGGGTTATTGAGGTTTAGAAGTTGGATTTACGTACCGCCAAACGACGAGTTATGGATGTTGATCCTGAGCGAGGCTCATAGAGTAGTTTACATGGGTCACCCAGGAGTCAGGAAGATGAGGGTAGACCTTAAACCCCTATTCGTCTGAAAGGGAATGAAGGCCGACATAGTCAACTTTGTGGCTAGATGTCTAGAGTGTCAGCAGGTAAAGGCTAAACATAGACACCCGGAGGGATTACTTCAACCACATGCCATTCCAGAATCTAAATGGGAAGTTATTTCGATGGATTTTATTGTTGTATTACCACTGACGGCAAGGAGACATGACTCGATTTTTGTAGTAGTAGATACTCTGACGAAGAGTGCTCACTTTATTCTTGTGCGTACGATGTATCAGGCACCTGACATAGCTAGAGTTTTCATCAGTGAGATGGAGAGGCTGCATGGCGTGCCTAAGAGGATTATATCCGATCGAGGATCGGTGTTTACTAGACGATTTTGGACGAGTTTCTAAGAGGCCTTGGGGACCCAACTTAACCTTAGTACTGTGTATCATCCAGAGATGGACGGACAGACAGAACGAACGAACCAAACCTTGGAAGACATGTTGCGCATGTACGTAATGGACCAACAAAAGAGTTGGGAGGAATTCTTGTCTCTAATAGAGTTCTCTTACAACAACAGTTACCAGAGCACCATTAGGATGGCGCCTTTTGAGTTTCTTTATGGGTGACCGTGTTGGACACCCTTGAGTTGGGATCGGCTTGAGGATAGGGTCCTAGTGGGACAAGAAGCGATCCAAGAAATGGAAGAGCAAATGAAAACCATAAGACAAAGGATTAAAGAAGCGCAGGATCGACAGAAGATTTATGCAGATGCGCACCGAGTCGATCGTATTTACGAGGTCGTTGGTCGATTCTTCTTGCGGGTTAAACCCTATAAGAGTTCGATCAAGTTGGGAAAGGGAGATAAACTCTCTACTAGGTTCATGGGAATTTTTGAGATTGTGGAGAAAAAGGGGCCCATGGCTTATCGACTAGCCTTTCCTGATTCTTTGAGGCGTATGCATGATGTTTTTCATGTATCTGTTTTGAGACACTATATTTGTGATCCTACACATGTGATGACATGAGTTCGTTGCAGGTATCAAACGAGGGAGATCTCACGGCTAAGTCGGTCCACATCTTAGATCATCACGTTCGACAGTTACGACGTCGAATGGTAGATCAGGTCAAGGTCTAGTGGGACAATTATAGTCTGCACTCAGCGACCTGATAGGACGCATATGATATGCGCCAACAGTTTCCATTTTTGTTTGATAGATATACTTATGATACTGTGATACACTTATTTCGGCATTTATACTATGAAACTTTGGGACGAAGTTTAGACCAAGAGGGGGTGTATGTAATATCCCACTCTGGCGCAGTGAGAAAACTTATTCCTTGAGGACACTTGCTCGCAAGTGATTTGGACTTTTATGATATTAAAACTTATATCCTTGATTATGATGTGTTATGATAGATGACATGATGTTTTACTTCTTTGACATAGACAGGTGTTATTGACTCGGGTTGACTGAGTGTGCAGGGTTTTGGGACCTTGAGGATGCTGAGGCATCGATGGAACCCCTTGGACTCTGGATTGAGTCAGGGAGTGTGTTATTTTGGTTGATTTATTTACTGTGATATTACATTGATTTGATCTTATGATGTGGACATGTTCTGACACGTTTTTTGATGATGCAAGCTGACGATAGCTTGCCGACCAGACTCACATATGGAGTAAAGGGGCCACACACAATTTCCAAAGAGGTTGAGGCAGAGGTGTGGACAGCATCTCTGCCACAGCCTACTAGCACTCCTGCCGTGGTTCGAACTGTAGGTTAACAATTACCTAGTTTGAGAGGATCAACGATGTCGTGAGGGAAGACTGCGACAGTCACTCACGATGATTCTAAGGGGTGCACAATAAGGCGGGGGCCTTATTCCTTAAATCCCTTAGTCTCCCACAAGTTCACCTGGCGGAGTGTACTCCAAGGGTTATAGATGTCTACCAATCAGTCAAGTTGGAGAGTGGCACCCTTGGAGCACGTGGTGCATCCTAAAGGGCATGTCGCATGAAAGAAACACAAGTTAGCAAGTGGCACCCTTGGAGCATGTGGTGCATCCTGAAGGGTACGTCGCGCAAAAGAAACAATCGAGGCGAGTGGCACCCTTGGAGCATGTGGTGCATCCTGAAGGGCACGTCGCATTGATGTTGAGGAAGGAACAAACCTAGATGGCCCTAAGACATTTAACACCTTATTAAATTCTTAAAACAACTTCCCTAAATAATTGTCGCCCAGTTTAGAATCTAAACCTAAGTCTAAAACTTCTCTAGGGTAAAATTTTGTTATGCCTTAAGAAAAAGACCCTAAAAAATAAAAATAAAGATATAAACTAAAACCCACTTAAGTAATAGTTTTAGTCTTCACAATTTTTGGGGTAAAATGAAGAGAGTAATAATTTATTTAATCCGTGGTTTTAAATTGTAAAGAAGAAATAAAATATTTAACTTGTGGATGTTTAAAAAAAAAAAAAAATTAATAATAAAAGGAAGGATTAAGTAGCGCAACTGTCATTTTGGCTCTAGTAAAAAGGGGAAAGAAGGGAATAATAAAAATTAGGAAACTAAGTAATGGAGGAAACATAATAAAGGAAAGATGGGAACTTATGGTTAAAAGCGAGGTCAACATAGTAAGGAATCTTTATATAAGAACCTGCTAAATTGAGCTAAATTAGCAACATCATTTTTAGGGAGAGTATTTATAACATGTAAGGGGATCTAGGAACACCTAGGAGGAAATTTAGGAGCAACTCTAGGTGGGTGAGGGAAATGAGTAATTTAATAATTTAAAGAAAATAATTATTTGAAGAAAGAGAGGGATGGACGACACTTGTGCGAAGGAGAATATTTAGAATGTTTTTATGAAAACTTAATTAAAATGTGATTTAGGGAAAGTTGGAGGTTGGAAAAACTCTATAAAATAAAGGGAATATGAGGAAGAAGGGGATCGGCGGTTAGCGTAACATTATGCTGCCGGACTTGTGACTTGATTGATTGCTTGTGAGGAGTTGGCATTTCTTAGCTCGGATAGGAGTGGTAGCTCGGCCTTGTGAGGCGAGCTGGGAAGCTAGACGTTCCATCTGGAAAGTGTGTGGCACCTTTGCGACTTGGGGGGCTAAGGGGGAAGCAGAGTACCCCTAGCGATTGGCTGGGAGGTACCGGTGTAGACTCAATGGTCGGCGAGCGGGAGCGGCGCAGAGTAGGAGCGGCATGGATCACGGGGTCATCATTCGAGGCGGGAGTTAAGGCAACGATATGTTTTTCATTTGCATGCTAGAAGGTATTAGGACCTTAGCCCTCTCTTATTGTTATCAGCATTTTTGTATTGGCATTGTGAGATGAAAAATACTTAACTTCAATCTTCTTGGGTTCTCATTGGATTTATTGGCTTTCTTTCCTTGTTCTTCGACGACTGAAATTGTGTTACAGTTATAAAATATTTCTTCTTACTCTGTTGTTGCATGTCGGTTGGGACAAAAGAGATTTATGGCTGTGTGTTTATATGACTGTGAGCGTTTAATATATTACTGTGGGAATTTTGTATTGTTGTAGGCGTTTATAAATGATGGTGGGCATTTTTATATATGTCTATGGGCGTTTGTAATGATGGGGGCATTTATATCTTACTATGGGCATTTTGTATTGTTGTAGGCGTTTATAAATTATGGTGGGCGTTTTTATATATGATTGTAGGTGTTTGTTTTAATGTGGGCATTTATATATGACTGTGGGCGTTTATATCTGACTCGGGGCGTTTTTAAATATGGTTATGAGTGTATTGGCAATTTCGTTTTGTAAAATTTTCTCTAAGAATTCGTTTTACTGTTCTAGCAATTCGTTTTACTCAAAATTTGTTTTACTGTTCTGGCAATTCGTTTTACTATTCTGGAAATTCGTTTTATGTGTTCTGGAAATTCATTTTATTGTTCTGACAATTCGTTTTATGTGTTCTGGAAATTCGTCTTACTGTTCTGGCAATTTGTGTTCTCGGAAATGAAGCTGCATATAAAGAAATTGCATGGATGGTGATAGCTAGTAGGGAATGAAGATTTATTGTTATTTATTCCAAGGTCAAATAGTATAAATTGAAATGTTGTGTTGTCTTATTGTAGGTTGTTATAATATATTGCATAGGTAACACACTAGAAGTACATAGATTATTATTTTATTGCTAGTCATTTTAAAATAAAACATGATGATGTTAGAGTATTATGGTAAGGGTAGTGAAATTTTATCATCTTGACGACACACAAGATGAAATGTGATTATTATTGATTGGTAAGGTTAGTAAAATAAATATTGTTGTATCATTGTGGGAATGTGGTTGAAATTTGTCGAACTGTTAACATATAAGAATGCAATGCCTTTAAACTAAGTACAATAAGTCATTGGTAATAGGGAATGACAATTAATTGATTTTACTTGGTTTGAGGGGTGGTTTTGGCAACCTGTGAACTAATGGAAATTACAAGGAGTATTGGATCGGTATTGTTTCTATTAGAGTCATGGGTAATATGGTTATCATGTATGGAAGGGGTATTGTGGCTTTACGTTTCTTTGATAGCACATAGATGCATTGAAATTAAAATTTCGCACAGTTAGCATGATATAAGATGTGTTTGATGTTTAAATCTTACTTATGGTTAGTAGGAATTATCCTTGTAATTAGTTTTAATGGATGTATAATGCAGCCCTTACTCCCTTATTTCTTTAATGGATTTTTGGTATTTAATTCATAATTTTTCACTTAGGTAAAATGGCTCATTTCCTCATAATGCATAGCAAGATACCTAGGAGTTGAACTGGTTATATGAGTGGAATCGTCGTTAAATGATGTATAACTTAAATGATATGGACCTTAACAAGTTACTAAATGTATTTAGAAGAGTCCTATGACGTTTCAATTGAAGTTGTGCCCATGTGGTTCTGGATTTTCTTCATCAGTTTCCTATTGCTCAATTGGCTTTTGTTTTATTGCGTATTAGGTTTTTCTGTGTTGCCTTTAATTCTGGCGGACACCCTTATCCGATGGGTTCCTTCTACAGGGTGCTTTTATTTGATTGGCTTAGGGTTGGGCTGTTAAATTTAGGGTTAATAAAGTTTTTGTTTATTTCTATGCTGAAGTTTAGGGTCGGGTTAATTTCAGGGTTAGTACTATAATTGGAATTGTCCAAACTCATCGTTGTATGATATCAGACTCTTTGATCTGATAAAGCTAGTTTCTCTGTATATATGTCTGTGTGTGTGATTATTTTCTGTGTAAAGAATATAGTGCCATATCAAGAGTCTTGGGCCCTTTAAAGGCAGGGTTTCCTCTCTTGCGACACACCTCTAAGGTCGTATCAGTAGTCTTGGGCTCTTTAAAGGCAGAGTTCCCACCACTGCGACCTCCTCGCAGAGATTACTAGTTTCTGCCTGAGTAGTCAGTCAAGAGCCTATCTGACCTTCTCTCTCTCCAGAGCAGAGACCTAAAATTAAACGACCTCCTTTCCTTTGCAGAAATAGTAAAATATACTATTATGTATTCTTCCATCTATGTTCGTACTGTACATAACACTGTATGTCGTTTAATGCTTGCAGTTACTTGTTTTGTGCCTTATGTCTATGGTCGTTTAATGCTTTCAGTTACTTGTTGTGCACCTTATGTCTTCTTGTTGTGATCATCGTGGTTGTGTCTTGTTAGTCGTCGGGTGGCGACCTAGAGTCAAGTGTGTCTGTTTCTTTTTTTTACACGCACACACACACCTTAAACAAAAAACAAAAAAATTGCACCTGTTATCAGAGTTGTTGTCGTAACGAGGAGGACGTTACATAGAAGATGGCTTCCAAGAGATATCCATTTTAGAAGAAATGCATCAGCATGAGGAACTATTGGTGGAAGCTAGAACAAAACTATTCGAAGAACTGACTCGAGTTGATCTGTGAGGAGAGAAAGATGAGAAACGACTCAGTGATGTGAAGACTACTGAAGTGGGAGTTGCAGTGGAATGGAAACATAAGGCCACAAGGGAATAATATGTCTTGGGGGGTGAATACGATTCACCGAGAGGCAATGGGGAAATGCAACAAGTTAGTCTGCAACAGAAGAGCAAGTCGATGAAGTAAATGGACAAGGCGGTCGAAGAGATCATGGATTTGATGTCAAGGTCAGCAACATAAGTGATTAGCATGAGTAATATGGATGAAAGGAAACCTGCACTAGTAGTGGGGCTGATGCATGAGTAGAAGAAGTAAAGCAGAGGAGCCGAGAGACAACTCCAAGAGAAAGTTTGGGATCCAGGTGGATTTCATCCACGCTGTAAAGCTCATGAGTAGGAGCTCGTGATTTTCGCAGATGTGGAGTATGATGAAAAATCATAGGTCCACCTCCACACACGCCATCCATATTTCATGTGTGATGCACATTCAAGGAAGGAGAGGCATCACCCTCTCATTTTTCCTTGAGAATCTATAGCAAGATCCATGCATTTATTGAAGACAGGATGGAAGAAGTAAGACATGCCTTCGCAAAAACTAGAGATAAGGTTTCCATTAATAGGCTGAAGAGAGAATGAATCTGCATCTGATCTTGAGCAAATTTTTCATCATTGAAATTTTCCCTTCTGATAGGCATTAGGGATAGTGACTTGACACCACTAGTTAGATTGCGAGGAAGCTCGTTTGAGCCCTTCTTGTAAAATGTTGCTAAGTAGAAGAAGTAGGTTAAGAGATTTGTTTTTGTCATAGGCCGAATTCGACTGTAGGAGATAAGGAGAGATACAAAGAGCCGAGATTCAGTTGTAGATCAGACTCCACCATTGTAATTTGGCATTCCACCATTAATAGAAAATGATAGTTTTTCCTTTTTTATATTTATTTGTAATGGATGTTGTGTTATGAATGTCAATTTCATGTTTGTGAACTGTAGATGAATGTTGGAAATCATCTTTAGATGTAGAGATATAGTTTTATATCCAAGAGTGTGCTAAGTTAGGTCTAGTTCTCTAGGCTAAGTGCAAGGAGTGCAAGACAGAGAGAGGAACTTTGTGAGCCAACGCAAGGAGTTTGTTTCTGAACTCAGTGGAGTGAGAAGGGAAACTTCCAAGAGGTCATACCGGATTTATTCACAGACTCAGGGAGAAATTTCAAGGTGGTTAGGTACCTTGGACATAAATATTGTGTGAGAGGAAACACAGTTCATAGTTATTGAATACTCTAAAACACTTTGCAAGGAGGGCATCAAGTTAGTACAAGTTTGTACAGAGGAAACACGCTTGGAAATGTTGGAGAATCCCAGAATTGCTGAAAATTATGGTGAAGGAAGGCTTTCCAAGAAGTTCATCGACAAATTAAAGGGAATGACTTAAGCCTTTCCACAAGGATAAGGGAGAGACTGTCGAAAAACTGATCCAAGCGCAAGGATTTCGCCTAAGCTGTTGTGAATTCTCCTTACAAGCTCAAGAAGCAGAGCGAGAGACTTCCAGGAGGGAAAGGATATGTCTACTGAAGGACACGAGGAATTGGGAATCTTGGAAGGTTTTCAAGCTGAGAAAAGTCATAGAAGTAAGTCTATGCAGAACTCTGCAAGGAGTGCAGAAGGAAGTTTCGAGAATAGTCTATGTATGGAAAGGTGAAATTGTGCCAAAGACAGAGATTTAATCCATCGTTGAGGAGAATACAGGTGGCAGAAGATCAATAATTTCAGGAGGAGGAGCTTCCTAAGTTTTCTCGGGAGAAAACAAATGTCTTCGCGAAGTCACAAAGAGCGATTTCATTCTAGATCGTTGGATCCAGAGGACACATGGAAGAGATATACCTAGTTTGAGAAAATCTAGCAGGGAATGCTCGAGACATGAACTTGCGAAGTCTGAGTTCGCATTAGTGATCAGAGTCGTTCATTGCAAGAGGAACGTGGAATGTAGTTGGGTCGCAAAGTATTCACCAATTCAGAAATCGGGAAGGAGGAGAAAGACGCTCACCAAAGTCCTGAAGCGCGGGGTCACGAAGGATTCTGGCCGACATTCATAGTCCTTGTTCACATCAAGGAGGGGTTCTAGCGTAGAGAGCTAGTGCTATCGGAGTTAAAATTTTAAGGCGTTGAGGAAAGAGTCTGTGGGTGCCACAACCTATGAAAAGAAAAGTAAGGACATGTGACAGAAGATTCAGATTATAGGGATAATCTAAGTCGCTCTGACTAAGTATATCGAACGATCCTAGACTCGGAGGTTGACGTCAATGAGGGCTTAGTAAAATATGCTATCATTTTAATGGAAATTAAACATTAAAACAATCGAGGACAATACTCATCTTGAGTCTGATGAAGAACCAGATCGCCTTTTTCTCTTGTGTGACAATTTGTCCATGATCAAGGAGGAGGGGGAGTGGAACCAAAATTGATTGATGGGTACCCTCACAAAACAGAAAAGGGCCCCATCATTATTTTTCATGTATACATACATATAACTTTTCTTTTAAACAGAGAAAACGACACCAAGAATTATCATCAAAATAGACCATGAACAGATTTATTAAAAGGATGTGTGTATTCTCCAAATCCTCTGTATTTTCATTTTAGACCATTAATTTCTAAATAGGAGCACAAGATGTGACTTTTGTTTAATAATAATAGATCTTTAAAACCTAAAGAGAAATTACAGAATGGTAAATATTCCAAAGTCTGAGTGCATAGTAACATACGATAAGAACCAAAATCAGAGGTTAAAAATATCACTATGAAAAATGAGTTTGAACCCTTTGAACTTCGAATCAACTATTGATTAAACAAATTACCCTCTTGTTTTCTAGTGCAGAGTGGTTGATATGGGAAAGGCCTTTCATAAACGTTTTAAAACTCATAAATTGAATCAAACGAAGGATGTTGTCAAAGTGGACATGGGACGATCCTTCCCGACAGAGTTGGTTTACAACTAGACAGTGCAATCAAGTGGAATTCAAATGAATAAAATATTTCTTACATTGCTACTTATTTACACAAGAGGTAAAACACAAATTTTCACGTAGAGGGATTAATACGACTATCTATTTTATTGAGAAGGTAAAACACAAATTACCCACACAGGGATTAATACAACCTTTTAATTTACATATAAAGAAAACACGACTTTCCCCTTCCATATGTTTTTATTCTATAAAACACAGCACGTAATTTACGAACAAAGGGTTAATTTTTCCCTATATATGTTACTCTATAATACACAAAATGTAATTTAGGAACAAAGGGTGGATTATTGTTGTGTATATATATACAGAGTGAAATTTATGAAATGTCCCATAGAGTGTTATTTTTCCTTATATTTACAGAGAGTATAAATTATGGAACTTCCCAGACAATATCAATATTGTTACATATATATATCCCGAATGTAATTTTAGAAATTGCCCACAGAGGGATAATGAATATATATATATATATATATATGTAAATGGTAAATACCAGACCTTCCTGCAGAGTTTTCAATAACAAAACAAGTTTGAATAACACCAACCTGCATAGAAAGGGTGGGATCCTGGAAAAATCCTAGAGGGTAAGGTTGACAATATTACGTAGGGAAATAAAAGAAAACATGAAAGGGAAAAACAAAGGTTTAACTCTTAAAAATGACTTCGGGCCACAATGGAACCGAGGGAGAAATCACATACGAAGGCACAATGGTAATGCAAGGTAGAAATACGAGAAACACATTAACTCTCTAGTCCTAAAACCTTAAACACAGTGGGACCCCGAGATAAAATGCATATGGAGGCGCAATAATAATGCATTGTAAATCCTAAAATAAAGAAAGAAAATAGGGAGTGTGTTCATGAAACCTATCTTCATTTCTACATTGCACCAAACAAATATTTCATTCAAGATATACAAAGAGGAGAAGCGGCAAAGTATTTTAATTACCTTGCGCATAGAATAACCAGGTGTGCATTCACCTCCTTCCGTTGCTCACCAGGGAAGAGCTTCCCAAGTCGTTTGTTGTGACATCCCCAAAAAATAAAATATTTTTGAAATTTAAATTTGCTGGAAATTTATTCTGTTTTTAGTAAATTCGAATTTGGAAAATTTTTGCCATTTATGGAAATTTCGAATTTCGAATTTAATATTTGTAATTAATTATTATGACTGTTGGGCAGAGATTTGATTAGACTCAACTAACTATTTGACTATGACACTTGTATAAAAACAGAATATTTATATTGATTTCAGGAGGACAAATGGAACAACAATGTTAAAATCAACTTACCATAACTCCATGAGTGGGGAACATGTTGGAACTACCTCTAGGTTGATTATTACAAGTGGAAAATCAATGATTTGGCCATTGGCAGCACCTGAAAATCAGGGATTTAGAAAGCTGAGAAAATTCCCAATGGAAGGAAAAGACCTAGGCAAATTGATAAATAGCATATGTGAGGAGGCAGGACGCTGCCAAGTATGCTAGGAAAGGAGACAATTGACTTTTCCTTGCTGTTATGAACACTACTGAGTGAGTGTGAGGCAAGAAGAATCTGTTGGAATTTAAGGACATTTATGAGGAGAAGTTTTCCAAGTTCACCCTCATGGATTTATGGTTCGGCTAGGCGTGAATCGGGCAAGTGATTTTGGCTGCCTATTCTACGGTTAGGAGGAACGTGGCTATTCCCTTTGTCTTCCTGCACACTGGTTCAAATATGTAAATCTTCTCCTTCTTTGTTTGAATGATTTGTGTATCTTAAATTATGCATATAATTGTGCTAAGTTGAAATAATTTCCATGGATGACTTATGTTTGTAGTATGAAGTTTATGATCAAAGACTCAATTTTGGGAATGGTTCCTCCTGAAACTAAAATGCTAGGCAAACTATCTATATACAAATGAAATTGAAAGAACAAATCCATCTACAGGATGTGTTTAACTGTGTAATCAAAATTCTAGTTAGGATTATCTGTGTATAAATGTGCTTGAAAGGAACAAATCTATTTACAGGCATATGTTCATTTTTGTGACTGAAATATTAAGAAGATCTATCTATGAATAATCAGAGTTGAGTAAGTCTGTACATATGTAAACATTTAGGTGTATCTCTGTAATTAAATTTCATAAAATCATATCACTTAGCGAAGACTTCCTTTCTAGTATAACTTGGAATTGAAGAGAAATACGAGACAAAATGAATCCTATGGATCATATATATGTTTATATATTATACATATATGTTATTTTGGAAACTGTATAGGCGTCAAAGAAAACTGGAAGTGGACTATCTACAACATAAATAGTTAATATTATATATGTTTGTTCATGTATTATATGAATCATATACTGATCAATAGTATGTATCAACAACATATAAACAAATGCTAGATGTGTAAAGACCGACGAAATTCAAAGTTAAAAATATGGAACCCCTATTTATATATTATATCCGATGCTAGAATCGAAAGTACAATGAGATGGTCTGCTTCAAGAAGTTATATTGATATCGGAATACCGTTGACAGTCATAATTTAATCATTCTGTATTAATCTACTTTCATTATGAGACATGCAAAGAAGAAGAGTCCTCAATCTTGCATTAATTAAATACAGGCAAAAAGTTCGAGCCCAGATTTAGGGTAGGTATGAAACTACGCAGTCGATGAAATTATACATAGTTTATATGGTACATTATTATAATGATCGTTTCCTTTCCAAACAAGAATCGAACTTCAAACTGGGTACATTACAATTACAGACCGAGGAAAAAAAATCGTCCTTTGCATCAGGGACGATTAAATCCCGAAGGGTTTGTGTTAAGGAACCCGAGTACCTTTCCCATGAAAAGGATAGTCGAGATTCACTTAGGATCATTTTTTAAATTCTCTTTGAGCCGAAAAGGCTCCCTTAAGTCCCTATCGGAACCTCAATTTACACAATCCACAGGCCCTCCATGAAAACTCCTTTATCATATGACCATAAACAAGGCCTTAACGCAAGCACCTTTCGTGACTCGCGATCTCGCGAGTTCGTGAGTCGAAGACCCTCGACTCTTCTTGCACTCCAAACCTCTGATACCCGAGATGCAATATGGGTATGACTCACTCATCGCTATCACTTGCTAACATATAACCGTAGGCTAGGCTAAACACTAGCACTACTCGCAACTCGCAACTTCGTGAGTTGGAGTGTTGAGCCCACGTGCTCCTCCTTTGCGAAACCCTGAAGCACGATAAGTCAGTGATGGGTTGACTCCTTCCAAAGTGACACATGTACGCCACCTGTCACCTACTTCCAACTTTTTTGTGTGTCGTATGTTTGCGCCACCTATCAACCACGTTGTTCCCCACCTAACGGATGTGCCATATGTTGCACGAGCCCTCGGCACTAGGCACTTCACAACTCTTGCGCCACCTATCAACTACACGGTCCCCACCTAACGAATGTGCCATGTGTCACATGAGCCCTCGACGCTCGACACTTTGCGACTCTTGTGCCACCTATCAACCACGCGATCCCCACCTAACAGATGTGCCACATGCCACATGAGACCTCAGCGCTTGGCACTTCGCAACTGCTACAGTCGAAAAGAAATGCTTCCAACCTTTGAACCCCGATACGTGATACCACACAGAGGTTTTGATCCAATGGATCTCCTGCTCCGAGATCCAACAGTTGGAATGATTTCTCAATATCATCATTCGTGAATCCTTGCTCCTCTCCACACTTAGAATTATTTTGCGTGAGAAAGAATTTTGGGATCATGAATCCTAAGTCCTCCATAGTCCAAGTTCTATATAGTATGACACATATAAATGTTTGGAAGATTAGGACTTACAGAAATGTTAGAGTAATGGACAGTTATCTTAGCATGACCTAGACACTTATATGTTGGCTAATTAAAATGGGTAACCATAGTATAAGAAACTTATCAGAGTTTAATACTAGAAAAAATGATCATTTTATCCTAAGAACGAATCTATCGAGTTAATTAGGATTAATGTTCAGGAGAAGATATTTTTTTTTGTTTTGGTCAAAATTGAGGTATATTACATACATACATAGCACGGGAAAATGTTAGCATACAACGCAAAGTGAAATTTTTCATACAGCAGAGAGACAAAATGTTATAGGACCAAAAGGGGGAAAACATTGAACGAAGGTTACCTCGAGCACCTCGTTAAAGGATTAACGCAATAGGTACACGCCAAGACCTCTACCATGTGAAACCGTGGAGATGGAAAACCAGTATTGGACACGGTTTCCTAAGTGTCAAAACTCATAGGTACAATTCAGGTCTCTCCATTAATGGAACAACTAGGGGTTAAATGTGTACGAGACTCGACCTGACATCCGCCATTAAAACGGATTCAAACCAATTTATTGTTCAGTCGTGTTTCCAGTCGGGTAGGGTTACAAACATTACGTTATGTATTTGTATATGCTTGTTACACTATGATAAGGGCATAAGTCATTATGGTACCAACATTTTAGGGTATATCATTGGGATATTGTTAGTGTTAGGGTAACTTATAATAAACTCTATGTTAAACGATAGGTGTATCGTTTAGGCTAAAGTCATACGGGTTAAAGTATCCATATAATAGGTTGTATGTTAAATGTTATAAAATTCTATGGATAGTGTTAGTGTTATCTGTTAAACGATAAATATTTGTTGTGGATAGTGTTAGTGTATAGTTTACATGTGATAGTTTACATGGTAAACTATATAGATAGTGTTAGTGTTAGTAAATCCATATGATAGTTTATATATATATATATATTTTGATATGGATAGTCACAATGCTATGGTGTCCACACGATAGTCTGCACGGTAACGATATATTTCGTTATGGCTAGTGTTAAGGTTATGGATAGACGATATCACAATTTATAGTCTTTAGTCTATTAAGCACTATATTTTAGAAATCATGACTTCACATAGACATGGTAGTTATGCTAAGGTCTAGGATATTCCTCGTTGCAAATTTCTTAATTAATTACAAATAAGTGTATGACTCTAATCCAATAACGACAACAACTATGTTATGCATACAATAAAGAAACAAATATATGTCTCATGAATTATCTCTGTGTCACAATCAAATGTTGAAGAGTCAAGGAACTTTAATGTCCCCTAACAAAAAATATATATACATTTGGGAAATTTGGGATACATTACAATGGTGATCAATATAGTAGTTTAACTTTTGAGAGACATAACTTTTACATAGGAACTGAAATTGAGGAAATTCTTGCACCATTGGAAAGGTATCAATGTGTAGAATATAGCCACTTTCTCCTTGACAATACTTGGATCATAAAAAAGTTTCATTTGACGCCTCTAAATGGCTCTCGAATATTTAAGATGTTTTTTTGGACCTACATTTCCAAATTTTTCACCCATAAAACATTGATATAGATGAAAAATAGTACAATGATCCAATGCATATTGAGAGATGGCACAATTAACTATGTCACGAAAAGGTCTTATAGAAAAATTGACTCTGCATCTCTTATTAATGAGAAGAAGAGGGTTGTCTTGTTGAACCCAACATAACTAATAAGGAGAGGGGTGTGTGGTTGTGGGAGCATACAAGAAATTGACAAGTGTTTGATAAATAATTTTATCATGGATTCTATTGTTGAGGATCATAGTATCTAGTTGATCCTTTATTTAGAAATTATCCATAAAGAGGAGGTCGAGATATATGCAGAATGTTCATATGTCAATAAGATTAAGGAGGGATATCTGCTAGTAGGGTTGGCAAAATAAACATCTTCGAGTTGGAACGAAAATTTGGCAGAGGGTGGTCTAATAACACAATGTCTCTTCATCAGAATATAAATATTCGGATGTGGCTTTCCTTGGTAAAAATTGGGAATCTCCAACATCATGATTTGGGGTTTTGTGGTAGTGGCACAATTATGAAGGATGGAAAGAGGTAGGGTGGTTTCGAGGTATAATATAATTAAGTACTAGATATGGTTACAAGGATCAGTGAAGTGAGGTGTTTTGATGAATTTTCATTCTAAGGTTAGGGAAATGAGAAATGTATGGTCTAGTGTGGTTCTCTAGAATAAGACTACTTCTTAAAAAATAATAGTAAGAAAACCATAATTGAAACTCAGTAAAAGTACATTTTTAGGACGTGTAATATAAAGTTGGAGGTGGAGCTTAGTGAATACCCCAATAAACTACTAAAAACTTTTAACTAGACCTTAATGAAACTACAACAACTTATAAATTGAGTTAGATAAATAAAATAGAGGATAAAAATACCTTCTCAAGGCTTGACACAAGGCGACCAATGTGGTGATATGAATAGGAGTGAATTTGGTGACCTATTCTTCATTGAGTTCCACATATATATCAACAAATGTTTGGTGAGACTACCACTAATATTGAACTAGGAGCTATAAATGGTTACTTTCAAGAAGGAAGCATTGTTATTCTATCATGTCTAGGCAAGTTTGGAAGTATTTAGAAAGAATTAAAATATAGGGATCCAAACATCTTCATGCATCTAGCCACCATATTTAGATAAGGAGATTCTAGTGTCTATTTGGAATGTACACTTAAAATCCTTAAGTTGATGTATTAGTTATTTAGTAAGAGCATTTCAAAATTCCTTCATCACAGTGGAGGGATTGGGTTCTCCATAATCAAAGGAATGAGTGTTGTGAAGATCCATTGAGAGAAAGACACTCTAATCGAGAGTAAGAGATGAAGATAAGTGTAGTGCAAGCCCTAGATGAAATATTTATCTAGTGTTAACACCAATAAGGGAGTCTAAAATATAAATCAAGGATTCAAAGAAGGATGATAACAATAGAGAGGTGTGTGCAAAGGAGGACATTGAAAAAGAGCTCAAGAGAGGGGATGTGAATCAAGAGGAATGTCATCGGTGGGAGGGAAACCTCTAAAGAAACCCAAAATTTGGATAGATCTGAATGGGTGTAGAACCTAGGGAACCAAATAGAGAGGTGTGATGAACATTACTTCATTGGCTACAAAAAAATAGCTAAGGTAAATAGTTGAATAAGGCAATTGGCGTGGAGGAATATCCTAAAAGGAACCCAAAGCTAGATATTTTCTAGGTGGGTCGAATCCAAGAGAACTATAACTATGAAGAGGACGTGTGGGGTGGGAGGGCGACCTCTAGAATCCTAATGTGTGAGTGAAAATATAAATATTGTAACCTACTACTATAATGCATAGTACAAAGGTTCCTGGGAAATAAATAAAAAAGAGATAAGAGCACAAATGTGGTAGTTGATCTAAAGAAAATCCAAGATATACTGAAGAAAACTATAAATAAAAGATATCAAAAATGGTGGCTTGGTTTCATTCATGGGGCCAATTACCTTCTTATAGTTTTACATTGATCCAACTCTTTATTGTTGGACCAATTCAAAGCCTACTCTAAGAAAGCATCTCACTCAAAACTACACACAACTCAAGGATGAAAATATATTCTTTTAACCAACTATCCAACTAACACATCAATACTTTAATACGAAATGCATAGGTATATCATTGGAGGTTTTTACCTCCACGGAGGAGCAACCCTTTATCTTTTGAAATGGTTATCTCTGAGAGAGTTGGCTTGCTGAGATAGCTAATCCTTACTAGGTATCTATCTTCCTTGAACATTGAGCTCAATAGGGGTGTACTTGTTCTATATCATTGAAGTTGCTTTATAGATTTTAAATTAAAATACTAAAAATTATTACACCGATTGAAGATGTTGACATATTCTTGGTCATCCTAAATTAAAAAAAAAATAATGGAATTTTTTTTTTTTTTTAAATAATGGAAAAATTATTTAAAAAAATTGTATACATTATCTAAACTAAAATATATATATATATATATATAAATTGCTCAAAACCTAAACATCAAATTTATATAAATCACGATAAATGATTTAAATCAAAACAAATATACATACTTCTAGCGGTTTTGAATTTCTACCAAACTATACATACTTCTAGAGGTTTTGAATGGGAATAATACTTCTCCTTGCTCTTTACCTTTTCTACCGAGAATAAACTCTTCTTCATTTCTCCGAAACTTCTCTGCCATTTTTCGGAAATTATTTTTTGCTTCTTCAATCCGTTTAAAAATTGGACATGTGAAGTGAAATGAGGTGAGTCACCTTTTACTTTTATTCAATTTTAATTTAAAATATATTTATAATCTATTAACTTAAAGATATTTAAATATTG
>ML778691.1:741782-760474 GCA_009831015.1 Picea engelmannii | reverse complement strand
ATCACTTCATCCGCGAGCTAGTCAAAGAGGGGGAGATCAGCTTATTGTTTTGTGGCTCCAAGGAGCAGTTAGCAGATATGTTTACAAAGCCATTAGGAAAACTTGCATTTGAGTATCAGAGACAGCACTTAGGCATAGGTAGTACGGATGATGTAATCCCGTTCGTAATTAAGAGGGAGTGTTAGAAATAGTAATTACTCACTACATGCAAGGCTTTTCTGCAGCGTTAGAGTTTTATTCTATTTTAGACTGCATGCTTTTACGCATGACTGTAAACCATTGTAAACCTATACATTTGTGTGAATAGTAAGACGGCGGTATGAAGCCCTTTCATTTTTGCGTGTATATTTTGACTCTTTATGCTCTGCACATTCTTTCATTTAGGGAATGAGATTATTCAAGGTGTTTAAAAATTCTTCACTTGTTAGTTGGAGTTATTTTCAGTCCTAATATTTTTTTATTTGTTTTTCTAAACCTGGAAATAACAATAGTTTTCAGCTTTACTTTCAAAATCAGCGCTTGGAAGGAAGGGTTTCCCTTCTCGATGAATAACTAGTAAATTCAGTGAGCAAAATTTGTAGTTTGAATACAAGTCTTTGGTGATGTGTAGCCAATGGCCCTTTCGGTAACCCCATAATGATTTACTTGAATAACGTTTAAAATTGGTAATTACACCAAAGGAATTGCACTTGAATATCAATGTTGAAGCCGCACCCTGTTTTCAATATTATACTTGAGGTTCCAATTTTAAACATTATTCAAAGAAATCATTATAGAGTTATCGAAAATGCCACTGGCGACACATTACTAAATACTTGTATTCAAACAACAAATTTCTCATCAAATCCGCTAGTTATTCATCGCGAAGCGCAACCTTCCTTCGAACCGCTGATTTACTAAAGATTTATATTCAAACTACAAATTTTGCTCATCGAATCCACTAGTTATTCATCGCAAAGCGCAACCTTCCTTCGAAGCGTTGATTTTGGAAGTAGACCGGAAAACTAATGCAATTTCCAGGCTTAGGACAACAAAACAAAAAGGCATTATGACCGGAAGTAACTGCAACGAACAAATGAAAAAATTTTAAAGACCTTGGCTAATCTCATTCTGTAAATACTTACCTGCGCTCCAAAAACCTCTTCGTTAGTGGACTTATTTCACAACTCGCGACCTGGATAATCGTCATGTACTGAACTCTTTCCACACGTTCTCGTCCTGTTGTCTGGCGGACCTGAGGAGGCCGGTACAGTTTGCTCTATAAAAGACCGTGAGGCGGATCTACCCTAACAGACGATCTTTTACTAAACTCTATACCAGGGCTATCGGACCATTCACACCAATAGACTGAAGCATTCATTGCATGTTATTCAGTATCGCTCTCTGCTGGATCCATCTCCGCCCCAATTCCTAGAATGCACATTTACGAATGCACAATACCTTCCCTCTCATCAGGTATGTAAGGTTGTTTGTCATTAATTTGGATCCCTCAGGAAATGGATTAAATGTGATCTGATCCAATGGGAAGGTGATCGAATGGGAAGGTTATATTTGAGATCTACTTGCTGATTTATTTTATTTTCCAACCTTATTTTAGATTTATCTTTTAGATCTTCAATTTTACGTTTATTGGGCGCTACAACTAGGAATTGGTTTCACTGATCACACATGTAATTGAAACGGTTTGAAAATGAAGTCACTCTAGAATATTTAATGACATTCTAAAATATTTAATCGTATTCTTTGTGATATCATAATGAAGTTAAGTTTTATATTATTAGAGAATTTCCCCTTAATGAAGCTAGTTATGATGTCAGAGTATTACTTCCCTTGGATTTTTCAGAAATGACAACTCATATGTTTGGTGGGAAAAAGGTTCGTGAAACAATTAAAATTGATGACACTAAATATTTAGATTGAATCAAAAAATATTATAAATTGATGTACTGAATCTGCCTATAACAATCCAAATCTGATTCGCAAAATTCTTGAAATGTTAATAATTCTCTCATTTACAATAATTGTCCTATATGTAGTTCTACTATGGAATGAATAAATACTTATTTTAATTTGATGTTAGGTGAGTATTTTAGGGTTCTAAAAAAGTTCTTTCTATGACATGTAAATCTATGTGTAAAAAGTTTTCTTGAGTTTTTTTGTTACAGATATATTTTATTTTTAAGAAGAGAAAAAAAGATATTGACCAGTCAAAGGTCTTAAATGTCAATAAGATTGGAATTGGAATGTCCCTTATTGTCTCCCATGAATAAAGAAGATTGATATTAGTTTGGTGTTACTTGAGTATTTTATGGTTCCACTATATGCAAATTCATGTGTAAAATCTTAAGCAAAAATATTTAATAATATTTTGTATTATTCATATATTGTGTTGTTATCTATTTAATTATAATGTTTTTTTTTCTTTGAAATTAAATTAATAATAATAATAAATTTAATAAAATGAGCACATTTAATGATATTTTAACTATACATTTCAATAGTATGGTTATCAATTGAATATGGTGGTTATTTTAATCCATCTGTTTACTTTTTAACATTTACCTAATATAATTAAGAAATTAATGTGTATCATCTAGTTACCACTTTTAAGAGATTAACAAACTTTCTTAAAATTAGAAATCACTTCACTATTAACTTTTTTCTTAATTTTATAGTATTAGATTTACATTTCATCCCATTATACCTTATATACCATAGGAGCCACCATATTGGCAGGCAATTTCATATTCTAGCACAGTTTCATATTCTAGGAAGCTTAATGAATTCATAAAAAAAAAATGGTGGATAGAGTAATAAATTTAGGCTTTTCATAGGACTCTGTAATTATAAAGATAATTGTGGATAGAGTAATGAATTTTGTTGGACTCTACAATTACGGATTCCTTCGCAATTCCAAAAGAGCGAATTGGCCACATAAAGCTAATAGATGTAAAAGATGTTTGGATTTAACTTCTTGAATTTGTAAATTTTAATGGGATGAGTAACTCTTGGTTTTGTTTTCAGATCTTCAAAATTGTTCTTTTCTAACTTAAATGAATGTGGTCTAAGTGCACGTTATGGTGAAGTTTTTTAAATATTATCTTCTTATTTAAAAAGATAATATTATCAATGTGTTGGACAGAATAGGATTAGACTTATACTATCACAGCCACAATGAATATCCATAACATATTTCATTTACAAACTTTTATTAGGGTTTGTGTTAAGATTTTTAAATTAATTAAGAATAGGGTTAGGGTTATACTAGCACAACCACAAAGAATATTAATAACATATTTCTTTTACAAACTCTAATTAGGGTTTGTGCTAAGGTTTTTAAATTAATTATTCTTTTCAGTGTTAATAGTTACACTTATGTAAATGTGCTAGTAGATAAAATTATTTACTTATTTAGATGTACTCTTAAAAATATTCAAGCATAAACATAAAATGACAACAAATATTATACCAACATGTCCATATAAAACACTAAAACCAAAATAATCCTCAATAATTATCTACATATCTATATATAAAGACACTAAAACAAAGTTGATAAAGTCCAATTTAACAATTATTAAGAGTTTTTTAAGTCCCAAATTTAATAATTATAAAAAGTTTTCCAAATAGCAATCTTTCATTTTCTTAGTGTTAAACTAGTCAAGTAAACTTATCATCTTACTATGTATTAACATAAATAAAATTATGTGTTTTTAATCATAGTGGATAGGAGGTTTATACCTAGTAATGGATATTATGTTCTTTCCTGTTTTCTATCTTTAAGAATGTTAAAAAGGAAGTATAATAATACTGAATTTATACCATGTCTTTATGTTTATAAATTCATTTTTGGAAACTAAATATCATTATCATTGTAATATTTATAATTATCATTATTTATCTTTTGTTCTCACACATTTTATAAATGATTATTTTGTTGATTAACTTAAATTGTTTAAAATAATAATAAAAATACTAACTTACAAAATACAAGTATGATTCTAAGTTTCCTTTTATGTAATATATGGCATGAGTTCAAAGTTGATATCTTTTTCACAAAGGAAACACTTAGCTAGATATGTTTTTTCAAAACTATGCCAAAAATTCATTTTTCATTATGTGTCAAATAGAAACAAACCTTGTCATGCGATGAAAATGCCCTAAAAATGTAATCTAACGAACAAATTGGACGTTAAAACATGACAAACATAGTAATGTTGTAATGTGTCGAACATCGTAACATCGCACTCTATCAAATATCATAACATTACAATTTGTCGAACATAGTAACGTCACAATGTCAAAAACATAAAGTGACGTTACAATCTCATAAACATAGTCATTTCATCGTAATGTGGATAGTAATGTTGCAGTGTGACGAACATTTATAAACGTCGCAATGTGTCGCACATGTATTATTAATGTATTACTTTATTAGTGTATTAATATTTTATCATTGTATTAATTAATAATGTAAAAATTTATTAGTTAATTAATACATTACATTATTAATGTATCAATTAAATAATATGTTACATTATACATTAATGTTAATTAATGCTTTAGTTTATACATTAATTTTATGTAATAATGTATCAATAGTATTAATGTATTAATAATATTAATTTATTAATATTATTATGATATTAATAATATATACAGTATTAATATATTAATAATAATACTATTAATGTATCACTTTAATGTATTAATGTATTGCATTATTTTTTTACTTTACTATAATAATAATGATCTATTTTTAAGGTCACAGCCAAGCCACACCAAATTGGTGTATGAGACCCCCTTGTTTGTGGGACAAGGGATCCCTTCTGCTGAGCGATTTGACTGGTAAAGTCTACGGAGGTATACATACCCTACCCCCCTTTGGATTTGAACTTGTGACCTCTTAAGAGTAAACACATGTTCTTAACCATTAGGCCCACTCAGGCTGTATTCCTCATGTTCCAATGTGACTCACGTATCCTCACGTCACAATGTGATAAAGGTTTCCAAACGTTATAGTGATATGAACACAACCCATTGTCACAACGTGATGTACACAACAAAATGTGGCAATGTGACAAACATAGACCAACATTGCAATGAGATGAACATTACCTAACATTGCAATGTGACGAACATAGCCTACTATTGGATTGTGAAAAACCTATTACAAATCCATAATATGACAAACAAAAATCCTTCATCGTAATTTGATGACCATAACCTTACAATCTCATGTGATGAACAAAATTTTATGTGACAATGTGACAAAAAAAATTATAATGTTGCAATGTCACGAACAAAACATGATCAACATTGCAACGGAGTAGTGCCATAGTAAATTATGGTTAAACATAATCAACATGGACAACCATAATCAAGTTTGCATGGTAAATGAGGGTCAACCATGGGTATGGTCGACCATAATAAACTATGGTCAACCATAGTCAACCATGGTGAAGCATAACCACGATCAATCATAGTCAATATTTCCTTCCCAAAGTCAACCAAGGTCTACAAAAGTTAACGATAGTCATGGTGTAATGTACCCCAATTTACACAAAATTAAAAAAAAAAAATTATTAGTATGTTTGGGAAACATTACTTCTCCTAGTCTTCAAACAATGAAGTTATTAATGACAATTGAACTACTATGAACCTCCTTCTCCTATTTAATAACTCACTTTGGCATCACCTTCCATCGTATTAATAGACATAATATAATTATAGCTATACATTTATGGCATATAGAGGACTTTTAGTCCTAGAAACAATTTAACCCTCACCCCTATGTATGGTCCCTTACTTGAATACGAACAATTTACTTTTATAAAAGGAGAAACTCAAGGGTTAAGGGTCGCAGCTTGTAATCATTTAAAGGTACTTAAATTACGACTCGGTCTAATCCTAACTGACCCTCCCCATAGTCCAACTGAAGGGCTAACGAACTAAATCATCTTAATTGAACAATGAGGGAGTCATGATAGTGCATTAACTCGACAAGAAGTTTGAAAATTTTTCTGTCAGTCGGACTTAATAACCCCCTGTCCAGTCTATTAATGGAGGCCCTAGGAGTTCTCATTTCGAGGCCACCACTCACTATGTATTCAATACACTTATGCCACATCTGTTATGTCACATGGTTGGATAGCTCCTTCGTACTCCTACTATCAGTCTATGTAGTAATGGTTAATGCTCCATTGGGGTTCTCCCTCCTAGAGTTTAGGGTGTTGTTTCATCCCTACGCATTCCTCCTCTGCGATGGTAGTAGGCACTATGGAGGTTTTCACATGGTAAGATATGCATGAGCTACCCATCTTCATGTTAAGTTACGATAATCTCGTCGTTGTTTGAGATGAGTAAGAAAAGTCGAGAGGGGTTTTGGTCATTCCAGTATTTGTTATTTCTTACGAATTCTTTGTAAACAATGTCTTTCCTTCAAAGATTTGGCTCTATGGAAAGTCTCCTTTAGTCATGGGGAAATTTTCAATTTCAGTATACTCGACTCCTCCTTAAGCTTTAGGTTTTTAAACACGTAGTTATGAGAGAGAGGATTATTATTATTGTCCGGGGTTTGGACTTCCCCTCATAATTGTCTCTGCTACCCCAAGCGTAAACATCCAGGTATAGGTATCGGTTCTATAATTTAAAGAAGGATACCCCAACTGTAAATTCTTTAGAATGCTTCTTGTGTATTACATGTTCGGAGCTTCTTACTCCTTAAGTTGCCTGTGTTTTATTTCCATTCGGATATAGCTTAGACGTTCATATCTCATGTAGTGTTGCATGTTAAGTTTCTGTCTCGAGTACTAATCAAAAATTTATAGCCCTTAAGATGCTTTCGTAAGTCCCTAACAGGTTCTAGAGATTCATTGTGTATTCGTTTTTCTTTTGGGTCAAAGTTATAGAAAGTTACATTACTCATGGAGACATCCATGCTTCTTTCATATGAAGGTCTATGAAGTCGAAGCGTTCTTATAGATATTTCTTGGTTGAAGCATTAATTTTCTTTAATATTGAAACTATCATTCTTATTCTTTAAAGGATTGGGAACCAAGATCTAATGATGGGGCTCTGTGTTTACGAGGGTACCCATCAGAAATCCCAGGACCATCCTCCCCTCAACCTGGGATGTTTATACGACCAGATACGACAGAGGAAAAGACTCCAGTTCTACCACCATGATTTGAGCACCACATTTCATCAAACTCTTCCTATCATTCATTATTCTATTAAAGGTTCTGTCCATTCTGCTTTTATTATACAATACTAATGTAACTTGAAAAAAAAATCATTGCAGGGACTTTGACCGTGCATAGATTCGGGTGAAAACTCCTGGTCAAAAGCTCAAAAGGTATTCGGGTTTTAATTCATTACTCTTAAAGAGTACCCTAGGTGTTTTTCTTCCTTTTTCTGATATAATTTTAAGCTAGAAGGGTGAGTGTCATGAAGAGCAGAGTCTATTCAAGGGATAGCTCGACCCTGTATCTCTGTATTTTAAGTTCAACTGGCATAAGGGATTTTTACCTTATTAATGTATATCTCGCTGAATTCACATGTGGTTAACTTTTATATGTTGAGTATTCGATTTTAGGGAAATACAGACAGTGACCTCTATCGAGCAATTTGGTCTCTTAATGAAAAATTCTAGAAAAAGATATCAACATAATTCTAAGGATAGTTATTTCGTATTGATTTTTCTTCTTGGATATTATAGAAACGAATTTCATCGATTTTCTAGTTTTAATCTTGTACCCTTTACTCTTTCACACTGTGTTCTAATTTGTATTTTATTGTCTATTATATTTACAATCCGAATTACAATCATGCAATGTAAGGAAAAGAACTTATGTTTTCTTTTAGGGGATTTATATATGGACCAAAAACAAACTCCTCGAAAAGGAGAAAAACCCGAATAGCAGACCTTTGTATAGATCTAAACATATATATTGATATTACATGTATGGATATGTTACTCTATATGATTGTTCAAAACTGTATGCTTATATTGATATTCCAAACTTGTCTCAACCTACTTTGATAAATGGTGAGGACTATGACTCTGTATAATTATTCATATTAGGTTATGATGTATAGATAACCTATGTTCTGTACTTATATATACAAACGAAATTTTATACGGTCCGAACTAGATCCGGAAGGAATTCTTTTTTAAACGCAGTAAGTCTGTACAGGTTGTTTTCTTCACTTTTTATGTATCCAAGTATTAAAATTGTAGCAACAATATTTGCGGTATAACCACGTACTTCCATAATTGACTTTATGTAGTAAGTACAATGAGATTATCCAAAAATTCTTCAATGGTATAGCGAGGATGCTATATAATCTATGGTAGCGTTGTGTCAGAGGAAAAATGTATAGGTATATTAAATTATTTCCATATAGTTCCCTCTATTCTGTAACTCCCTTATTATCATAGTTAATTTTTGGTTGGAATAATTTGTTTGTCTGTATACTATGTCAACATATTTCTGTATAATTGATTTTTTGGTTACAGTCATAATTTTCGTTTAATCAATAAAACCTACGCAAAGTACCAAGTGCAATTGGATCTATATATATATATATATATATATATATATATATATATATATATATATATATATATGGAAATATAAATGTGATATATACACAGACTTGTTCAAATCCAATCATACATAGATGGTTCCGCCTAGAAATTTAATAACGGGAATAAACATACACCTGTAGATAGAATATGTTTCAGATTCATTTAAACATAGATAATTTTGCCTAGAAATTTAATTACAAGAGAAACATTTCCATAATTTTGTCATATGTTATAAACTTGACACAAACGACCAAAATTCATTCCTGAAATATTTCACATTAGCATAACCAGATGCATTACATCGGATATATATATAATATTTCAAACAGAGAGAGGAAAGATTAACATATCTGAACCAGTTCGCAAGGAGACAAAGGGAACAGCCACGTTCCTCCCAACCGTAGAATAGGGTAGCCAAAATCACTTCCCCGATTCACCCCCTAGACTGACCATGAATCCAATAGGGTGAACTTGAAAATCTCATCTTCAGCAATGTCCTTCAATTCCAATTGATTCCTCTTGCCTCACACTCACATAGTGTTCATAACAGCAAGGGAAAAAAATCAACACTCTCCTTTCCTAGCATACTTGGTAGCGTCCTGCCTCCTCACATACGCTATTTATCAATTTGCCTAGGTCTTCCTTCCCTCCCTTGGGAATTTTCGCAGCTTTCTAAATCCCTGATTTTTAGGGGCTTCCAATGGCCAAATCATTGATTTTCCACTTGTAAAAATCAGCCTAGAGGTAGTTACAACATGTTCCCCACTCATGGAGTCATGGTCAGCTAAATTTAACATGGTTGTTCCATTTGTCCTCCTGCAATCAATATAAAATATTTTGTTTTCATACAAGTGTCATAGTCAAATAGTTATTTGGGTCAAATCAGGTCTCTGCCCAACAGTCATAATAATTAATTACAATTATCAAATTCGAATCTCAGAATTTCCATAAATGGAAAAAAATTACAAATTCAAATTTACTAAAAACGGAATAAATCATCAGCAAATTTAAATTTCAAAAATATTATTTTTTGTGGGGGGGGATGTCACATCCTTTCCCCCTTCAATAAAACATTGTCCTCAGTGTTCGTTCCTTTCTTGGAAGAGGATTGGATGATATTTCCGCAAATCTCCCTCCAACTCCCAAGTGGCCTCCTCAGGAGTAAAGTGCTTCCATTGTACCTTTACCTGAGCGACACCTCTGTTCCGAAGTGTTATTTCTCTCTGGTCCAGAATGTGCAGGGGTTCCACCTGGAACTCACCTTCGGGTTCCACCTGCACCAAGTTCCAATCAATCATATGAGTAGGGTCATGAATATACTTTTTCAACAAGGAGACATGAAATACATTATGAATTCTTAGATTATCTAGAAGTGCAAGTTGATATGATACGGGTCCAATTCGAGATAGTATCTCAAAGGGCCCACAAAACCTAGGTGCCATCTTGGCACACTTCCCTAACTTCAACGATCTTTTTTGGGCTTTGACTTTCAAATAAACATGGTCTCCCACTTGAAATTCCAAGTTTCTTCTTTTTTGATCTGCATAGCTCTTATGTCTGTCGTGTGCTTCTTTCAAGTTCTATTGTACCTTTCTTACCATGTTCTCCATTTCTTGGAGCATTTCTTGTCCAACCATGAGTCTGTCAGTCAGGTTATCCAAGCTAATTGGAGTCGTACACTTTCTGTCATACAGTACTTCGAAAGGGATCAACTTAGCTAAAGTTTGGTACCCATTGTTATATGTGAATTCTACCAAGTGCAGGTAGTCTTCCCACTTGCTTGGTTTTGTTCTCACGTACATCTGGAGCATATCCTCTATGATTTGGTTTGTCCTTCTGGTCTGTCCATTCGTTTGTGGATGATAACTCATACTGAAATTCAAATTAGTATTTATCCCTACAAACAATTCCTTCCAAAAGGAGGATGTGAATTTTACGTCTCTATCTGAAATCACCATTTTAGGAATACCATGTAGTCTAAAACTTTCTTTCATGAATATTTCAGCAATGTTTATAGCTTTAAAAGTAGACTTTACAGGAATAAAGTGTGCAGACTTACTGAGTTTATTGATTACAACCATGATGGAATCATTATGTTTCTGAGTTTTAGGTAAACTTGTTATAAATTCCAGTGAAATGGTCTCCCATTTCCATTCTGGTACTGGTAATGGTTGTAATAGGCTGGTTGGATGTTGGTGCTCGGCCATAACCTGTTGAAAATCTTGGCACCTAGACAAGTACTCTGTTGTTTCGCCCTTCATATTAGGCTAGTAAAATAGTTTTCTAAGTGTTGTTATTGTTTTCTAGTAACCTAGATGGCCAGAATATGGTTTCTTATGCACTTCGTCCAAAACTGTTAATTTTAACTCTATTGAATCTCGTATGTAAAGTCTATTTTTAAATCTTAATAGTCCCTTCTTGTCGATACTTAGATCTGGTCTATCTGAGTTTGCGGTACTGTTTTGTAATTCTTCCATCATCTTATTGTAATTTTCGTCGTTAATACCTGTCGTCCTTACCCTTTGTTCCAGATCACTTTCTGCCCTGCTGATATTTATCTCAAATAACCCATGGACTCTTCTACTTAAAGTGTCTGCTACTTTATTTTCCTTACCCTTGATATGTCTGACCTCAAAGTCGAATTCACTCAAGAAGGATAACCATCTTGCTTGTCTTGCATTAAGATCTGGTTGGCTAAACAGATATTTCACCCCACTATTATCCATCAATAGTAGAAATTTTTTGCCCATTATGTAGTGTCGCCACATTTTTAAGACGTGTATTACTGCTGCCAATTCTAAGTCATGAGTGACATAATTTTTCTCGTGTTCTTTTAATTTCCGGGACTCATAACAAATAATGTGTCCTTCTTGAGTTAGGACACCACCTAGTCCTTCTTTACTTGCATCAACACATACAGTGAAGTCTTTATCTGGGTCTGTTACCTTCAATATGGGTGCAGTTGTCAATAATCCCTTCAGTTTGTTAAAACTCTCTTGACACTTCTCTCACCAGTTAAACTTGGTTCCTTTCTTTTGTAATGACGTGATAGGGTAGGCTATCTTGAAAAACCATTCTATAAACCTGCGGTAATATCCGGTGATTCCCATGAATGACCGTATATCTGCTACATCCTTTGGTACCAGCCATTCCATAATGGATTTTGTCTTTTCTGGGTCTACGGCAATGCCTTCTGCTGAAATTACATGTCCTAGATATTGTATTTATTTTTTATAGAAGTCACACTTTTCAAATTTGGCGTATAGTTTGTGTTTCCTCAACGTTTGTAGAACTATTCTTAAGTGTTCATCATGTTCCTCCTCCATTTTTTAATAGACCAGAATATCATTGATAAATAATACCATGAACTTGTCTAAGTACTGACTAAAAATACTATTCATCAGGCACATAAACGTGGCTGGTGCGTTAGTGAGTCCGAAAGGTATGACTACAAACTCGTAGTGTCCATATCTTGTCTGAAAAGTTGTTTTGTTTATGTCCTCATATTTTATCCTAACTTTATGATAACCGGATCGTAAATCCAACTTTGAAAAGATCTTAGCCCCATCTACTTGATCGAACAGATCATTTATCCTTGGTAAGGGGTATTTGTTCTTAATATTCATTGTGTTCAGTTGTCTATAAACGATACATAGTCTTAGAGTACCGTCTTTCTTTTTCACAAAGAGGACTCGTGCCCCCCAAGGTGAGACACTCGATCTGATATACTGTTTGTCCAATAATTCCTATAATTGTATTTTTAATTTTGTCAGTTCTGGTACACTCGTTCGGTAAGGTGCTTTTGAGATTGGAGCTGAACCAGGTTGTAGGTCTATGGGGAAGTCTATTTCCCTTCTAGGAGGTAATTCTGGTATCTCATCCACAAACATGTCTCTGAATTCACGTAGGACAGCAAAGTCTTCTAACTTTGACTTATCTTCTTTTTCTAATAGATTCGTCACTTGGACTTGACATCCCTTTCTAATACATTTCTTGAGTTGCATCACTGAAACTTGTCTGAATGATACAGGTTTTGATATGCCTTGGGTTGTTCTAATGGTGCCAAAATCATCTTTATAGCTAAGTATCTTTGTATAACAGTCTAGTACTTCTTTGTGTTGTTCCAACCAATCCATCCTGATAATCATATCGTAAGATCCTAGTGGTAGGATATTCAGATTTGTTCTTATATTTTGACCATCTAAGCTGAACTCAAAATCAAAAACAAAGTCAACTACTTTCCTTTTAGTACCATTTGCTAAATGTAAAAGCCATGATTTTGTGTGCTTTAGTTTCTTAATTTTATTTGACTCTACCACATTAGGAGTAATATAACTTAACGTAGCTCCAGGGTCAATTAAAACAAAAATTCGAGTGTTATTGATTTTAGCTTTGATTTCTACCACCGAGGACTGGTGGTCATCTTGTCGACCATCTATGGCTGCATTTATTCGATGTAGGCTTCTGCCCATGTCTCCCACCATCGAGGCTTCCTGCAAATTATGAACAACAATTATGTTTGTTGAAATCAAACATGGACAGTTCCTCCTTAGATGAGGCTCTCCACATTCCCAACACTTTAATGGCTCACGGGAGGTGTCCACAAAATTCTTCATTCCTAGGTTTACCGGTTTACCGCTGCCTTGTGTATTTGGATGATTGGAGTGAAAATCCTTTCTCGAAAAACTTTTTGTTGCATTCTGGAAGTTTTCCCCTGGTGAGATATGCAAGAGCTACCCATCTTCAAGGTAAGTTACGATACTCTCGTCATCATTTGAGATGAGTAAGAAAAGTCGAGAGGGATTTTGGTCATTCCAGTATTTGTTATTTCTTACGGATTTTTTGTAAACAATGTCTTTCCTTCAAATATTTGGCTCTATGGAAAGTCTCCTTTAATCATGGGGAAATTTGCAATTTCAGTATACTCCACTCCTCCTTATGCTTTAGGTTTTTAAACGCGTAGTTATGAGAGAGAGAGGATTATTGTTATTTCTCGGGGTTTGGACTTCCCCTTGGAATTTCCTCTGCTACCCCAAGCGTAAATGTCTGGGTATAGGTATCGGTTCTATAATTTAAAGAAGGATACCCCGACTGTAAATTCTTTAGAATGCTTCTTGTGTATTACCAATTCAGAGATTCTTACTCCTTAAGTTGCCTACGTTTTATTTCCATTTGGGTATATCTTAGAGGTTCGTATCTCATGTAGTGTTGCACGTTAAGTTCCTGTCTGGAGTACTAATCAAAACTTTATATCCCTTAAGACGCTTTCATAAGTCCCTAACATGTTCTAGAGCTTCATTGTGTATTCGTTTTTCTCTTGGGTCAAAGTTATAGAAAGTTACAGTACTCATGGAGACATATGTGCTTGTTTCGTATGAAGGTCTATGAAGTCGAAGTGTTCTTATAGATATTTCTTGGTTGAAGCATTAATTTTCTTTAATATTGAAATTATCATTCTTATTCTTTAAAGGATTGGGAACCGAGATCTAATGATGGGGCTCTTTGTTTACGAGGGTACCCATCAGAAATCCCTAGACCATCCTCCCCTCGACCTCGGACATTTATACGACCAGATACGACAAAGGAAAAGACTCCAGTTCTCCCACCATGAGTTGAGTATGACATTTCATTAAACTCTTCCTATCATTCATTATTCTATTAAAGGTTTTGTCCATTCTGTTTTTATTATACAATACTAATGTAACTTGAAAACAAATTCCTTGCAGGGACTTCGACTGTGCATAGATTCGGGCACAGACTCCTGGTCAAAAGCTCAAAAGGTATTTGGGTTTTAATTTGTTACTCTTAAAGAGTACCCTAGGTGTTTTTCTTCCTTTTTATGATATAATTTTAAGCTAGAAGGGTGAGCATCATGAAGAGCAGAGTCTATTCAAGGGATAGCTTGGCCCTGTATCTTTGTATTTTAACTTCAGCGGTCATAAGGGATTTTTACCTTATTAATGTATATTTGGTTGAATTCGCATGTGGTTAACTTTTATATGTTGAGTATTTGATTTTAGGGAAATACGGAGAGTGACCTCTATCGAGCAATTTGGTCTCTTAATGAACAATTCTAGAAAAAGATATCAACATAATTCTAAGGATAGTTATTCTGTATTGATTTTTATTCTTGGATCTTATGGAAACGAATTTCATTGATTTTCTAGTTTTAATCCTGTAACCTTTACTCTTTCACACTGTGTTCCGATTTGTATTTTATTGTCTATTATATTTACAGTCTGAATTACAATCGTGTAATGTAAGGATAGGAACTTATGTTTTCTTTTAGGGGATTTATATATGGACCAAAAACAAACTCCTCGAAAAGGAGAAAAACTCGAATATCAGACCTTTGTATAGATATGAACATATATATCAATATTCTATGTATGGATATGTTACTCTATATGATTGTTCAATACTCTATGCTTATATTGATATTCCAAACTTGTCTCAGCCTACTTCGATAAATGGTGAGAACTATGACTCTGTATAATTATTCATATTAGGTTATGATGTATAGATAACCTCTATTCTGTGCTTATATATACAAAGAGAATTTCATATGGTCCGAACTAGATCCAGAAGGAATTCTGTTTTAAATGCAGTAAATCTGTACATGTTGTTTTTTTCATTGTTTATGTATCCAAGTATTAAAACTGTAGCAACAATATTTGCGGTATAACCACGTACTTCCATAATTGACTTTATGTAGTAAGTACGATGAGATTATCCAAAAATTCTTCAATGGTACAACGAGGATGCTATATAATCTATGGTAGCGGTCTGTTAGAGGAAAAATGTATAGGTATATTCAATTATTTCCATATAGTTCCTCCTATTCTGTAACTCCCTTATTATCATAGTTGATTTCTGGTTGGAATAATTTATTTGTCTGTATACTATGTCAACATATTTCTGTATAATTGATTTTTTGGTTAGAGTCATTTAATTTTCGTTTAATCAATAAAGCCTGCACAAAGTACCAACTCCAATTGGATCTATATGTGTGTGTGTGTGTGTGTGTGTGTGTGTGTGTGTGTGTGATATATACACAGACTTGTTCAAATCCAATCATACATAGATAGTTTTGCCTAGAAATTTAATAACGGGAATAAACATACACTTGTAGATAGAATTTGTTTCAGATTCATTTAAACATAGATAATTTTGCCTAGAAAGTTAGTTACAGGAGAAACATTTCCAGAATTTTGTCATATGTTATAAACTTTACACAAACGACCAGATTTCATTCCTGAAATATTTCACATTAGCATAACCAGATGCATTACATCAAATATATATAATCATTCAAACAGAGAGAGGAAAAATTAACATATATGAACTAGTTCGCAGGGAGACAAAGGGAACAACCACGTTCCTCCCAACCATAGAATAGGGAAGCCAAAATCACTTGCCCGATTCACCCCCTAGCCTCACCATGAATCCATGAGGGTGAACTTGAAAATCTCCTCTTCAACAATGTCCTTCAATTCCAACCGATTCCTCTTGCCTCACACTCACATAGTGTTCATAACAGCAAGGAAAAAAAATCAATAGTCTCCTTTCCCAGCATACTTGGCAGCGTCGTGCCTCCTCACATATGCTATTTGTCAATTTGCCTAGGTCTTCCTTCCCTCCCTTGGGAATTTTCGCATCTTTCTAAATCCCTAATTTTCAGGGGCTGCCAATGGCCAAATCACTGATTTGTCACTTGTAAAAATCAGCCTAGAGGTAGTTCCAACATGTTCCCCACTCATAGATTCATGGTCAGTTAAATTTAACATGGTTGTTCCATTTGTCCTCCTGCAATCAATATAAAATATTATGTTTTCATACAAGTGTCATAGTCAAATAGTTAGTTGGCTCAAATCAGGTCTGTAGTCATAATAATTAATTACAATTATCAAATTCGAATTTCAGAATTGTCATAAATGGCAAAAATTTTCCAAATTCGAATTTACTCAAAACAGAATAAATCTTTAGCAAATTTAAATTTCAAAAATATTTTATTTTTTTAGGGGGGGATGTCACACATGGTTAACCGTAAAGAACCATGATCATGGTCAACCATAAGAAACTATGATCATGGTCACCATAGTGAAACAAAGTCATTAAAAGTTAATGTATTAATATGTTAATAATTTAACATGTTACATTATACATTAATATTTTAATACTTTAATTTTTACATTATATATTAATGCAATAATGTATTCTTAATATATTAATAATTTAATAACTTATTACTAGTCATTAAAATTAATATATTACTTTAATAATGTATTACTTTAATAATGTATTAATACTTTAGCTCTGTATTAATTAATATTGTATAAGTGTGTTAATTAATTATCACATTATATTATTAATGTTTCAATTAATTAATACATTAGCTTATACATTAATGTTAATTAATACTTTAATTTATACATTGCATTTATGTAAAAATGTATCAATAGTGTTAATGTATTAATCATATTAATTTATTAATATGATTAATGCATTAATAGAATTAATGTATTAAAAATAATACTATTAATGTATTGTACTTTAATATATTAATGTATTATTTTTCTATATTAATATTTTATTTGAATATATTACTTTAATAATGTATTACTAACATAGTTAACTTTAATGTATTACTATTTTATTGATATATTATTAATATATTATTTTCTCATCAATTCATACTTGTATTGATATATTATTAATGTATTATGTTCTCATCAATTCATACTTTATTATTGTTTTAAAGTATTAATAATTTATTAATGTATTTAATAAATTGAATGTTTTTTTATTATTATTATTTTAATAATGTATTATTAATGTAATTTTTTATTAGTGTATATTAATACTTTATTAAAGTATTAATTAATATTCTATGAATGTATTAAGTAATTAATACATTCTATATTAATAGTAATTAATATTTTAATTTATATATTATATTTATTTATGTAATAATGTATGGATGATGATGATGATTAGCAGGGATTAGTCTATCATACCTTGATATTTTAGTAATACATTACTACTTTATTAGTGTATTAATAAATTTAGCAATACATTAATTAATTAATATATTACATTATTAATATTTCAATCAATTAATACCTTACATTATACTTTAATGTAAATTAATACTTTAACTTATATATTTTCATTGTATTATATTAATGTAATATATTACATTAATGTGTTAATAGGTCAATAATTTATATAATTTAATATAATACATTAATGTATTAAATTAATATATTATTATTATTATATATTATAATTAATTTATTATATTAATGGTCATCCCTAAGAGAAGTGAACCACTTTACAAAAGTGGTTTATGAACGTTATTAATTTGGAGAAAAATAAAATGGTTGTTGCTAATTAAACACTGTGATAAATTTTGAGAAAAAAATTTAAAAAAAGCTCCACAACAAAAGCTCATATGAGCAACAAAAACTCTAACAGATGGGGTGGAAATATGAGGGTGGAATGATTAATCCTATCCACAACAAAATCTCTAACAAGACAAGGGTGATGAAAAGAAGTAAGTTCTACCGAGGGTGCCAATAAAGTTCAAGAAAATGTGAGATATCGTTATCCTGGTGCAACCAACATGTTCGCTTGCAAATGAGATATCGGGGGGCATTGTTGCTTCATCCATGTAAAGTCGCATTTTTTTGTGAAATAAATGATGATGATGATTCTATGAAAAATGGTGTAAGACTATTTTCAGGTAATTAGCGAGTATAGTTGCTAGTTATCCATGTAATTGGGTAGATGGGAGTGCCTCCATGCGATGAAGTAAATGTCTTTTCAAGGATAGAAGAGATCAAGTGTAGGTATCATTTAGGGAACGAATCCCTCATTATTTATTGAATACATGTGAGTGCCCTGATAATGAGGTTAAGTAGTCTCAAGATTTCCAAATAATTAATGGATGTTGATGAAGATAGAGATTAAGATAAGTACTAGCTAAGCAAGGGTGTTGGAATAAGTCCTACTTGTCTTGTTTTTTATTTTGGGATTCTTCATAAGGTTGTAATAGTGTAATTTAGAGATTATATTCTATGTCAATGAATAAATGTTA